>JXCR01014470.1:0-10473 GCA_002079205.1 Phalaenopsis hybrid cultivar | reverse complement strand
GATTTAAGTGGGAGGGACATAGAGAAAAGAGAGAATATAAGCATCTCTCTCCCTTTCCCTCTGTCCTCTCTCTTTCCCTCTCTTTTTATCACTCATTCTCTCTCACACTATATCACTCTATCTCTCAATTCTCAGCTCTCTCTCCTCTCTCTCTCCAAGTCTAGCTTTCTCACAACCTCTTTTGTAATCTCTCATTTTCTCTTCTCTTTTCTATCTCTACATTCACTTTCTCTCTTCCCTCACCTTCTCTTCTGTATCTCTCCCTCTCTCCAACTCATTTTCTCTCTCTATCTCTCTCTGCTCTCTTTAGCTCGCTCTCCATAAGGGAGAGTGGTAGTGAGGGAGAGAGAGAGAGAGAGAATGGGGTTAGCGAGAGTGAGAGAGATAATTGGTTGATGAGAGAGAGAGGAGAAAGACAAAAAGTTTGTGTGAAGTAAAAGTAAGTGAGAGAGGGAGGAAGAGAAGGAGAGAGGAGAGAGGGAGAGCATCTCACTTTCTTCCTTGATTCTCTCATTTCCCTTATGCTCCCTCTCTTTTACTCTCTTTCCATCTCTCATTTTCTTTTCTCACACTATCCCTTCCTCTCCCTCTTGCTTATTATACTTATGTCTCTCTTAGACACACTCTCTTTACCTCTCTATTTTTTTCACTCTCTCTCCATCCCTCATTCCCTCTCCCACCCTCTCTTTCTTTCTCTTTCTCTCTCTTTTCCTATTCACCTCTTACTTACTATCTTTATATTTATCTCTCCCTCTCTCTTATTTTCTCTCAATCTCCATCACTCCCTCACTCTCCTTCTATCTTCAATTTTCTATCTCTTATGCTCTCTCATAATTTTGTTATCTCATATGTTCTCTCTTGCTTCCTTTATAGTTCTCTTCTTTCTCTCTCACATTCTCTATCTTGTTATCTATCTCTCGCTCTGTCGATCTCTCCCGCTCTCACTATCTCTCTCTTTCTCTTGCTCTCTCTTCCTTGCTCCTTCTTTTCCATCTCTCCTCTCTCTCTCCTCCTCACTTTCTCTCAAGCTCTGTCTCTCTCAGAACTTCTTCTCTCTCACTAATGTTCATTCTTTATCACCCTCCCTCACCTCTAACCCTCTAACTCTTGCTCTCCCCCTACTTTATCATAGTCTACCTCTCTTTACCTCTGTCATTCTTTAGCTAACTCTATTCATTTACCCCTATCTTCATCTCTTTTTCTCTCTCTTGCTCTCCTTTTTCTCTCTCTTTTTTATCTCTCTTTCACTCTTGATATCCTTCTCTCCCACTTTCTCTTAATATTTCATCACTAGTTTATATTCTCTCCGTCTAACTATTATTTTTTCTCTATCACCCTATGAATTAAGGGGAAAATGAGAGAGATGACGAGATAAATAAAGATACAAAGAGAAAGAGGTAGAGATGATAAATTTTAAAGATAATGAGGGTGAGTAAGCAAAAAATGAAAGAGTGGGAGCCTCTCTCTCACTATCTCCCTTCCCCCTCTCTCTCATTTTTACCTTCTCTCTCTTTCTCTCCTTCTTTTCCTCCCACTCTCCTTCATTCTTCCTCACTATTAATGTATCTTGCCCTCCATATCTATCTTTATCCCTTTTCATATCTCTTTCAATCCCTCTGACACTCTCACTATTTCTTCCCCTCTCCCTTCCCCTCTCTCTCATTATTTCTCCCTCATTATCTCTATCATTATCTCTCTCTCCTATCACTCTCTTTCTTCATCAGTAGTGCTCCCCTCCTCTCTTTATCTATCTCTCTCACACTCAGTCATAAGAGGAGAATAGTGAGGGAGAGTGACAATGATGAGTGAAAGAGAGAGAGAGGAGGAAAAAAATAGAGAGAAATGGAGGAACGAAGGGACGGAGGAGAAAGAGAGAGTAAGAGAGAGAGAGAGCTCTATCTCTTTACCTCATTTTGTCTTTGTATTTCTCTTTCTTTTTATCTTGTCTCTTTATCTAGATGGAAGGAGGGAGAGAAACATTGATAGTATAAGAGAAAGTATGACAGATTAGAAGAGGGGTGAAGAGATAGAGTGATGGAGTAGAGAAGGAAAAGGAAAGAGAAAGAGATGGAGGAAGAGAGCAATAAAGAGAGTAAGAGGTAGAGGATTAGGCGATAGAGAGAATGAAAGATATGGGAGAAATATTGCGTGTTAGAGATAATGAGAGGTTGTGAGAGTTAATGAGATAAAGTCTGAAAGAGGGAGATAGAGATATAGAGTGAGTGATAGAAGAGAGAGATATATACAAAGATAAAGAGAGAAAGATAAAGAGAGAAGAAACAAAGAGGTAGATAGAGAGAAACAATGAGATAGTTTTTGTAAGAGAGAGAACATGATAATAGAGAGAGTAGAGGGGGAGCGGGTGAGAGAGAGAAAGATGAGTTAGGAAGGGAGAGTAGAAATTAGATGAAAGGAGAGAGGTGAGGGAGACAGAAAAACGAGTGAGGAAGAGAGAGGGAGGGATTGAGAGAAGAGAGAGAGTGTGAGAGAATGAGAGAGACCAAAAGAGGAAGTGTGCAAAAAAGAAAAAGAGAGTTTGAGAGAGAAGAGCGAGGAAGTATGGGAGGACGAATAAAGTAAAAAAAAAGAGTGAGAGAGAAAGTGAGAGGTGAGTGGGAGGGAGAGAGATAAAGCAAAAAATAAAGGGGATACAAAGATATATCAGAAGTAAAATATAGGGAAAGAGTAATTAAGAGAGTGGGAGAAAGAGTGAGAGAGAGAAGAGGATAGGAGGGAGAAATATGGAAAGAGAAAGAGAGTCCTAGAAAGTTAGAGAGAAAATATCTAGAGTGAGGAGACATTGTGAGAGAAGAGAAAAAGAAGAGTGAGTGAAAGGTTGCGAAAGAAATTAGAAAAGGAAGAGTGAGAGAGTGCAAGAGTGAGAAAATATAGGACAAAAAATGAGGAATGAACGTAGATAGGGATAAAGTTAGAGAGAAAGAGAGATGGAGAGATAACGAGTAAGAGAGTAAGTGTGGTTGATAGTACAAGAAAGAGAGAGAGGCAAGACAGAGAGAAAGGAAGGGAAAGGGATAAGGGAGGAACAAACGAGTGGTGGAGAGAGATAAGGTAGAGAAAGAAGAGTGGGAGGGAGAGACAATGAGAGATATCAAAAGTAATAGGAGGAGCAATAGGAGATATAGAAAGATTAAGCAAGAGAAAGTGTGAGAGACAGAGAGAGTGAGATATGGAGTGATAGAGAAATGAGGGAGAGAGCTAGAGGGAGAGAGTGACAGAGATTGAGTGATAGCGAGAGAGTGAAAGTGAAAGAAGAGGAAGAGTGTGAGCAATGAGCGATAGTGAAATTGCAAGTAAGACAGAGAGAAGAAGGAGAGGGAGAGCAAGAGATGACAAGTGGGAAGAGATAGAGAAAGATGTAGAGAGAGGTAGGAAAAGAGAAAGATCTATAGATAGAAAAAGAGAAAAAGATGGCATGAGAGGGGTGAGTGAGATAAAGACACATAAAGAGAGGGAGGGAGATTCTAAGAGGGGCATGAAAAAAAGAGAGAAAGATGTAAAGAGAGAGGGAGGGAGGGTTGAGAGTAGAGAGAGACAAATATGGATGGGGAGACAGCTATGTTAATATTTTGAGAGACATGGAGAGATAAAAGGAAGAGAGGGTGAGAGAGTGAGACAGACGAAGAAAGATAGAGAGATCAAGAGAGTTAAAGAAAAGGTTGGAAAGTGGAAGAGAGAGAGTTAATGAGGGAGAGAGGACACTCTATTCTCTTTCAAACTCTCTCTAACTCTTTCTCGCTCATCTTTTCTTGATATCTCTCTTCTCTATCACTCCTCTCTCTCTGATAATGAGGAGAACTAGAGATTGAGATATGGAGAGCTAGAGACAATGGGAGTGTGTAAGGGTAGTAAGATGGTAGTGAGAAAAGAGAGGAAAAAGAGATATCTTTATGTCTCTCTTGATCTTGCTCTATGTTCATCTCCTCTAATTTTATCTCTTTCACTCTTTCATTCTCACAATCTCTAGCTTTACATCTCTCATGGTCTCTCTAGCCCAATCACTGCCCCACCTACTCTCTCTCTCTCTCTTTCTCTCTAACTCTTTTTTTTAATCAATCTTTCTATCTATCTATCTATCTATCTCTCTCTCTCTCTCCCCCCATTTCTCTATTTCTTGCTTTCTCTCACTCTTCCACCCATACTCACCCTCTCATCTCTCTTTCATACAGTTAATCTATATCTCTTTTCCTACCTCTCTTCCACTCTCTCCCCCCTCCTCTCTCTCATTATCACTCTATCTCCCTCTATTCTCTCATTATATCTCACTTTCTCTTCCACTACCTCACCCACTCCATCCCTTTGCCTCTACCTTTCCCTCGCCTTGCTCTCCCCCCACTCTCCCACCCTCTCTCACTCTCTTTCTCTCTCACATTTTCTTTCTCCTTCCATTCTCTATCCCTCCTCTCCACCCATCTTAATCTTATTCACTATCACTCTTCCTCTTTTTACCCTCTCCCTCATCTCTCACATTGTTCTCTCTTTAACCCACCCTCCCTCTAACCCATCCTATCTCACTCATATCTCTCATTTCCTCCTTCACTCCGCTTTTTTTCTCTCTCTCTCTTTCCCTCAATCACTCAATCTCTCTTGCTCTCTTCCTCTTTACCTTCCTCCTCATTTTTACCCTCTCACCTTTTCTCACTCTATCTTTCTATCTTCCTCATTCTCTATCTTCTTCCCTTCTTCTCCTCACATTATCCACTCCCAACCTGGTCTCTCCCTCTCCTTCTCCCTCTTATTATCTCTCACTCTCTAACTCTCAGTCCGTCCCTCTCACCTCACTATTTAACGTGGTTTCTCTCCCTCAGTCTTTCTCTATATCTCTTTCTCCCTCCATACCTATCCATCCTTATGCCTCTCTTTCCCTTGTCATTCCCTCTCCCACCCTCTTTCTCACCCTCCTTCTCAGTCATTTCTAACTCTTCATCTTCTACCTTTCTCTCTCTAAGACTTTCTCACTATCACTTTCTCTCAATATATCTCTCTTACCATTTCACTATTTTTCTCTCACTGACTTACCTCCCCCCTCCTTTCTCAATGTTTCTCTTTAAATCAATCTTTGTACTCATTGTTGCTCACTCTGCCTCTAATCATTATTTAACAGAGTGAGAGAGGGTTGGGAGTGAAAAGAGAAAAAGAAGAGAGAGAGAGCTAGAAAAGATATGGCAAAAGATAAGGAATAAAGGTAGATAGGTATAGAGTTAGTAAGAATGCATGATAGAGAGATAGTGAGTAAGACAGAAAGAGTGGTTGATAGTACAAGAAAGGGAGAGAGGGAAGGGAGAGAGAGGAAGGGAAATGATGGAGGCATGGAGGGAGGGATGGAGAGAGAGAGTATGATTGAGGAAGATGAGGAGAGAGAGATGATAGAGAAAAAAGAGTGGGAGGGGGAGACATTGATAGATATTAAAAATATTAGGAGGAAAAATAAAAGGAGACAGAGAGATTAAGCAAGAGAAAGTGTGAGAGATAGAGAGAGTGAGAGAAGGAGAGATAGGGAGAGGAAGGAGAGAGCAGGAGGGAGAGAGGGATTTAGATAGATTGATAACATGAGAGTGAAAGTGAAAGAAGAGGAAGAGTTTGAGAAATGAGTGAGAGTGAGATTGCAAGTAAGACAGAAAGAAGAAAGAGAGGGAGAACAAGTGATGACAAGTGGGAAGAGAGTGATAGATGTAGAGAGAGGTAGGAAAAGAGAAAGATAGATAGAGAGATAAAAAAGAAAGGATGGCATGAGTGGGATTGATGAGACAGAGACAAAAAGGGAGAGTGAGAGATTCTAAGAGGGACATAAAGGAAAGAGAGAAATATATCAAGAAAGAGGGAGGGAGGGTAGAGAGTGGTGAGAGAGAGAGACTTGGATGGTGAGAGAGATGTTTTAATTGTTTGAGAGAATAGAGAGCGATAAAGGGAGAGAGGGTGAGAGAGTGAGAAAGAAGATGAAAGAAAGAGAGATCAAGATAGTTAGATAAAAGGGTGAAAAGAGTAAGTGAGTGAGAGAGTTAATGAAGGACAAAGGATGCTCTATTCTCTCTCAAACTCTTTCTAACTCTTTCTTGCACTTTCTTTCTTGATATCTCTCTTTTATATCACTCCTCTCTTTGACTCGCTTGAGAGAGTGAAAAGGAGTGAGGAGAAACTCAGGGAAAGAGAGAGTGGGAGAGAGTGAGCGTGAGGGAAAAAAAGAGAGTGAGAGAGAGACAAACAGAGAGAGTGAGATAGATGAAGAGCTGGAGGGATAATTAGAGATAAAGCGATGGAGAGCAAGGTACAATGGGGGAGTGTGTAAGTGAAAGAAGGTGGTAGCGAGACAAGAGAGAATAGAGAGATATCTTTTCATCTCTCTTGCTTTCTCTCTCCATTCATCTCCTCTCAATTTATCTCTTTTACTCTTTCTTTCTTACAGTCTCTAGCTTTACATCTCTCATTGACTCTCTAACTCATTGCCTCTACGACCTTATCCCTCTCTCTCTCTTTTTCTCTAACTCTTTCTTTTATTCAATCCTTTTATCTATCTTTCTCTCTCCCCGTTTCGCTCTTTCTTGCTTTCTCTCACTATTCCACCCACCCTCCCCCTCTCTATCTTTCTCTGAAAGAGTCAATCGATTTCTCACCTTCTTACTATCTCTTCTTCTTACCATCTCTCTTTCTCTCCTTCTTACTATCTCTCTCATTCCTTATCACTATTTCTGTCCTTCTTTTCCTCTCACTTAAGATAGTGAGGGAGAACTTGAGGGAGAGGGAGAGAGAGTGAAAGATGGTGATGAGATGATAGAGATAAGGGGACAGAAGACTTAGATAACACTCACTCCTTCCCTTGCCCTATATTCTCTCTTTCTCCCTATCTCTCTTTGTTATCCATTATCTCACACCCTCACTCACAGCTACCAATGTCCCTCCCTCACTCACTTCCTCTCTTTCCATTTGCAACACTATCACCTCACTATCTATTTATCTTAAACTTCTCTCCTTTCTCTCTCTCACAAATTTTTCTATCCTCACTCCCTCTCTCTCATGTGCTCTTTCTTCCTTTCTATCACTGACACTCTCTTTTCACTTTCTCACAACTCTCATTCTTCTCACACCCTCTACAATCTCTCACAATTTTTTACGCAGAAGAGAGGGACAGGGATAGTGAGAGGAGGGAGCATGAGAGTAAAAAAAGAGAGCATGCTCATTCCTTTATACTTTAGTAAAGAGAGGTTGATGTTTATATGTATCTTAGCCATGCTCTCCCTTTATGTTCTCTCTCTCCCACTCCATGGCTAAATGGGGGAAAGAGACGAGAAAATAAATGTGGGAGAGGAATGAGGGAGAGTGTGTAGGAAGTATAAGAAGAAAAAGAGAGAGACTGGGGATAGTGAGAGCAAAAGAGGAGGGAGAGTGCAATCATAAGGAAAAATAAAGAAAGTGGGCTTAGAGAGAGAGATAGTGACGGAGAGAGAGAAAAAAATAGAGCGAGTGGGGTTAGGAGAGGGAGAGAAATAGATGGTTGATGAGAGAAAGAGAGGTGAAAGAAAGAGAAAGTTTGTGTTAAGTAAAAGTAAGTGAGAGAGGGAGGGAGAGAAGGAGAGAGGAGAGAGGGAGAGAAAAAAAGGAAGGGAGAGAAAGAAAGAAAGGGAAATTGTGAGAGATAAGAAAAAATAGAGATAGAAATAGCAAGATAAACAAGAAGTAAAAAGAGGGAGGGAGAGAGTGACAGGGAGTGAAGTTAAGGGAGAGTGATAATGAGATAGAGTACAAGAACCAAGAAAGAGAAAGGGAGAAAAACAAAGAAGGGGGCATTAAGTGAGAGTGATAGAAAAATAAGTGAGTAAGAGACAAAGAAGAGAGAGGGGGGAGGGCGCTTGAGAGAGAGTAGGTGATAAAGAGAATAAGCAAAGGTGCTCTCTAAAGGAAAGAAAGAGAGAGGGAGAGAGAGAAGATAGAAAGAAAGTAGAGACAACAAAACATGGGTAGAGAACGAGGAAAGTAAGAGGGATAGTGAGATAGAGGGAAATAGAGAGAGGGGAGAGAGTGGGTGAGGAGATAAAGAGATAGAGAGATTGAGTGGGTGACAGATGAAGAGGGGGAGGAAGTGGAAGAGAAAGAGAGATATAATGGGAGAAGAGAGCTAGATAGAGTGACAGTAAGAGAGAGTCTCTCTTTTCTCTTCTCTTCTCTCTTTTACTCTCACCTTCTCTCTATTTTATCCCTTTCTCTTGCTTTGTTGTAGCTCTCATTATCTCTCTGTGTTTTTCCCTCTCTCTCACTCATTCTTGCTCACCTACTCCCTCTCCATCCATCCCTCCTCTACCTTGATAGTACAAGAGAGAGAGCATTGAGGAGCGATAGAAAAAGAGTATGAGAGATAGAATTATTGATAAACGGAGAAGAGAGATAGACTAATAGAGAGAGTCTCTCATAGATAGGGAGGGATAGAAAGAGAATGAAAGAGAGTTTTTGTAAGAGAAAGTGTAAGAGGGAGAAAGAGAGGTGTGTTCTTTATTTTACCTTATTCTCTTGATTACAATCACTCTTGATATCTTTTCTTATTTGTTATCTCTCTCACTCTCTCAAGTTCCCCCCTCTCTCTATAAGTAGAGAGAACGAGGTAAAGAGAATAAGAGAGATGCTCCATATTCTCTCTCCAATGAGTGAGTGAGTGAGAGAGGGAGAGAGGGAGAGAGTGAGAGAAAGAGAGGGAAGGAGGGAGATATCAAAAATGAGAGAAAGAGAGAGATAGATAGGTTGCACCTCTCTCTCTCTCTAGTACTCTACTTCTCTCTTTCTCTTTTCTCACATTCTCTCTATTTTACTCTTGATAGCTTCCTCTCTCTTTCCTTCTCTATTATTTCTCTTTCTCTCTCCCTCTCTTACTCTCATTATCAAGAGACAAGTGTACAGTAATGTAAGAAAAAGAAATAGGAGAAAATGAGTGTTAGAGAAGAAAGTGAGGGGAGTAGAGAAGAGAGAGAGAGACATTGGGAGAGAGGAGAGGGAGATATAGATAAAGACATGGTGAAGTAAGGAGACAAAGATAGTGAGAGGGAGAATCTGATGATATGAGAGAGGTTGATGCTATGAGAGAGAGTGTGTTTTATCAACTCCTTCTCTCATTATCTCATTCTCACAAACTCACTCTCTCGGTCCCTTTTATTTCACTTCTCTTATCTTTCTCTCTCACTCTATATCTCTCTTCTCTCGTCCTTCTCTCATAACACTTTTTCATTATTCTCTCTAAATCACTTACTCTTTCTTCCCATCCTAATCTCTCTCTTGCTTCCGTTCTCTCCTGCTCACTCACTTTAGCTATTGTTCTCTCGCTCTCTATCATATTTCTATTGCTCTTATTTTTTTCGCCACCTCTCTCATGCTCCATTGCTTACTTTTTCTTTACCTCTCTCCCACTCACTTTCTACATTCACCTAGCTCCATCATCTTCGCTCTCTCTCTCACTTAATCACTCGCACTCTCTCTCACACTCTTTTTTTTAATCTCTACCACCCTCTTTTCCCTCTCTACCTAATTCCCATTCTCCCACCCTATTTTCCCTCTCTACCTAACTCTCATTGCCCATCTCTTAATAGAGGGAGGCATACTCTCTTTCTCTTATACCATCAACCTCTCCCTCTCTCTCCAGCTCATTCTAGCTCTCTCTCTCTCTCTCTTTCTTCTCTCCTTCTCCCCTCTATCTTTTATTTTTGTTATAACACACACACTCTCCTCTCTCTCTCTCTCTCTCATCTCTTTCTCTTTTTCTCTATCTTCCTCTCTAGCTCAATCACACTTTCTTCTCTCTAACTCACTCTTTCCCTCCCTCTCCCTTTTCTCTTATTCCCTCTCTCTCTCTCATGCTATCTCCACCACTTATTTCTTCCACTCATCACTCTCTTTCTATCTATTCCCACTTTGTTTCTAATTCTCTGCCCAACTCTTTTTGGAAGAGTAATGGAATCAAGACATAGAGAGCGATTGGTAGAAAAAGAGCTTGTTAAAGATAAAGATAGTGAGAGAGATAAAGAGAGAGGAATAGAGATAGGAGAGAGACTATCTCTCTTCTCTCATCTTCTCTTCTTTATCTCTCTAATGATGAAGTGGGAGAGAGACTTTGAAAGAAAAATGGAGACAAGAGAGGAAGATAGAGTTAGGGAGATATAAAGAGATAGGGATAGTGAGAGAGATAGTCAGGAGAGAAAAAAATAGAGACAGAGAGGGAGAGGGAGAGATATAGTGAGAGATAAAAAGTAAGGAGAGAGGGAGAGAAAGCGAGGAAGTGATAAAGATGGAGAGGGAGAGCCAAAGAGAGCCAAAGATAAAGAAAGAAAAAGAAACTAGGAAAGAGATGGATGCATGCTCTCCTTATCTCCCTTCCTCCCTCCAACCCTCTCTTATATTCTCTTCCTCCTCTCTCCGGTTCTTTATTTCTCTCTTCCTCTCTCACTCATGCACTTCTTTGTCTCTATATCTCTCTTTCTT
>JXCR01014425.1:19386-34355 GCA_002079205.1 Phalaenopsis hybrid cultivar | reverse complement strand
CCCCCCCCCACCCCATTAAAGGAGTGGTAAGTATGTAGTTATACACATTGTACCAACCTCTCATATAAATAGGGGTTCACTTCTTCAAAAAAGACTAACAAAAAATAATCAATAGAAGTTCCCTCATTCTACTGTTTGTTATTGAGCGTTCTCTCTCTCATGTTCTATGCTCTATTCCTTGAGCATGATTCATAGGACATATTCATATTTAGCATTCTAAATGGTACAGTGATCGTAGATCATGCCAACAACAAGAAGAGAAACATAACAAGCCCACCATAGAGATACCACATGCATGGAGTGCTATAAAGAGTTTGTGCAATGAAAAATACAAGAGTTGAAGTACCAGATGATGGGGTGGATGCTAGAAGCCTTCCGAGAAGTAGTACCCCAAGGTGGGGAAGAGAACCCTCGGGAGAAAGCATTGGTGCCCCATAAAGTGTAGGAGATTCTTAGTACCAAGACAACATTAGAATTGCTCTTAGTAATAAATAGTGATTCAGGCATACTAAGGCCCCATCAGTCGAAGAATGTGTTCTCACAGCATATTTCTGATGTTGGGCCCCCAGAGAAGTTTAAAATCCTCTCGTTGGAATCCTACAAGGGCTGGACTTGTCCAGTCGACCATATTGCCTCCTTTGAGTCCACCATTTATCTACTAAGGATTACCAACACTCTAAAGCATTGTCGGTTCTTCACCATGCTGAATGAGTCGGCTCTCACATGATTCATTGAACTGTTAATTGGAGTCATCATCTCCTTTGTCAACTTTAAGAGAATATTTGTGATGTAGTCATTAGCACCTAAGAGCTATAAAAATTTTGCAAGTCAACTGCATATCAGGCAGAAGAAAAACGAGAGCCTTGGCTCGTTTATCAATCATTTTTTAGAAGGAGGTGCTTAAAAATGCAAGATTTGGAACTTGCAATCGCACATGCCCCCTAGCTCAGGTGCTAGAGGAGAGACCCTTTTATTATGCTCTGAGTCTCCAACAACTAAAGACCTCAACCTAATTGTTGGAGCTAGTTAACAGTCATATTTTGGTTGAAAAGTACAACTCTACCCCTGCATCCTCTACGCCACAATCAACCACCAATCTTCTACAAAAGAGAGCCCCAAGAGATGATAGCTAAAGAGGTTTTGTTGGAGAGATTTTATCTTTCTTTCAGAGGGAAAAAACTAAGTATTGTGTTCTTTATTATTTTATAATTGTTGTAAATACTTTCTAGTGGATTTACTTTGATTTAGTGAAATTTTCTGTTGTGTTTTATCCATGCTTGGTGAGTAGTTTTCTTTACTCTTTTCTTTTGATATGAAGTAGTGTCATGAGTAGGAAAAGTTGTTTAAGATAGAATAATATTTATTTCCATGTGATGAGTAATATCTCTTTTGCTTCATTGACATAACTTAAATGTCAATAGGTTATGTTAAAATCTGGTGTAAGTGACGCTAAGGCTCGGGAGAGCGGTGATCACACAATTTCAATGCACTCACATTGACCGGTTGGTAATGTTGAAGTAATTTAGGCGACAATACAATTTTTAAGGAATTATAATTCTTGATCTATTTTTATTTGGAACTTTTAGGTGACAGTTAGCTGTGTAAAACTAATAGAATACTAAGCGTACATATACACTCGGGAGAGAGTAGGTAAACATATGTTCTTTGTTCGCACATAATTACAATATAATTATATCAATTCTTTTATTGCTTATATCGTTATCTTCATTTCACTTTTCTTTTGCAATAAATTGGATGCATGTTTAGGAATTTAAATTTGATTAGAAATTCTCTTATATTATAAATGTGATAGTATTTTCACTGGTTCTTAATTTACTTTGCAAACTGGTCATTTTTAATACTAAAATTCGTTGCGAAATATAATGACCTAGGAGGCTATGATTTCACCCAACTAGTGTATAACACACTAACCTTAGGATGGAGGGGGGCCAAGTTCTAGGGTGAGTGCAAATAAATAGAAATATAAGTTTTCATAAGCGCAGAATTGGTGTTTCTAGGGTAAAAAACTAAATTATTTACCAATTTGGTCTAGAGTTGGAACCTGAGGTCTAGTTAGCTCTATAGAGGAGACTAGAACTTATCCAACATAATCATATCAATCAGGAATTTAACTCTAGATTAGCTAATTTTCTTTATACACTTAGGAGAGGGTAAAAAATAGGTATGCTCCTATTTGTCATTAGTCACACTAAATTCTAAGCATTTCATTCCTACACTTTGTCCAGGTCGTCACAAGAGAAAGGTATATTTTAACATCTCAAAATTCTCTAAACCAATTTCTCTAATTAGGTTTATCTTTAGACTTAGGTTTGTATTTAAGAGCAGTTGATAGAAAACACCCTTAATCATCATTCCAAATTAAGACCCGACAGTAGTAGACTAGAATCAGCCTGAGGGATTCTTACCTCGCTTCTCTGTGGGATTGATCCCACGATAGTATAGTTGTGTAAAAATTGTATAGTTGACTCCTATATGCAACGGTGTCAAAAGCTTCATGCAATATTTTTGAATAAGAAATTTAAGCAATTTATGTTGGGATTCTACGCAAGTATGCGTATCGTTATCAAGTAATAAAGGACTTTCTATTTAAGCCCAAAATATCGATCTTACGGAGAAGGTTTAAATTTTAAATTATAAATTTACTAGGAAATTCACAGAAAGTCAATATGAAATTATTGGTCACTAATTTTGAATGTTGAGATATTATCAGAACTAAATTATTTAACTAATAACAAAACTAGAATACAAAGTTTAAACAGAAACTACTAATCTATTAAACTATTAAACTACGTTTATGTGATGAAGATTTCTTATGTAAAAAAACATATTTCCCACTACAATGAGGTTCTGGTAAAATGAGATAAGATAAATGGTTCAATTATGTATTGTGTCAAATAGGAGCAATTTTAATTTTCCACTTTGATACCGTGTTATAGAAAATCATTGGCTAATATCAGGTTTAGTCCCTAAATCTATGGCTATGCTAGGAGGATATTAGCTCCCGCTCCAGAGCTCCCACGCTGAAGGCTAACTCTCGCTTTAGTTTTTAAACACTAAGACTGAATTGGGGATTTTAGTCTGTGACCCTAAGTGAAGGCTAACTCTCGCTTTAGTTTTTAAACACTAAGACCGAATTGGGGATTTTAGTATGTCGCCCTAAAGGTTCTCCAATTCTACACCCAATAAAGTATATTTTCCTATTTATTTGCACTTAATTCTACATCCATGAATGAAGTTCTTCTTCATGAAATCAAATGTGCTTCTCACTCTGTCGTAGAGCTCATACTTCATTTCCCGTATCATATGTTTCACAATAGATTTTAACAATTCAATTGGCCAGATCGAAAAGTAAATTAAGTTCAGAGTTGAAAAATCATCACAATTTATTTTATATTTCAATATTGGCACATCCATATTATCTCTTCATTTCATCATATATCTCTGAATAGAGAGAAAAATAAAATAAACTATTCAGACTTCATGAGAAAGATACAACAAAGCACAAATTTCATATATAAAAGAAAGTTCATACAACACTAATAAACAAACAACACTTATCTGAAACTTCTTCTCAAAACAAATTCTTTGTAGCCACTTCTAGAAAATGAAGGAAGAAGAAATCTCTCAATTTTCTCCTTCTCCAACACTCTTAAAGAAGAGTTCACACTTAGGACCCGTTTGAGAAAATGAAGTCGCAGTGTTTAAGTGAACGTTCGCTCGAATTATTCATATCACACTGTGTCCCGCTTCGCTGAATTTCTTAAGGGCTTCGACGCTGGTCAAGACTCCCGTCCAGCGTTCGGCTATCATATTTGCTCTAGATACCCCTCGTGCTCTCCCTCCCTGGTTCGTTGCCTGCGATCAAATTTCTACCCCCAAGAGGAAATCGGACCGTGGTCCTTTCGCTTTCTCTTTCTGATTCGTAAGGTATGCTTTACCCCACCATCTTCGTTGGGCGTGAACGGTCAAACCTCGTTGTTCTTTATTTTTTTTTTCTTCCTTGACGGAAGAGCAAGGGCTTTCATCTTCTTCCTTCTCAATTTGAAGGTCGTCGAAAGGATCTTTATGGTTTCACGATTTCCTTTCATTATTTTGCTAGGCATGAAGAAATCTGTGGAGAATGCATTTTGAGTTCTCCAGGAATTTGATTTTGATTTTTTTTTTTGTTGTTTCCTTAAAGCTAACAACCGAATTTTATTGGTCTTTAGAACTTTCTATGAGAGGAATCCATGTTCGGTAGCCGTGAAGAAAAGTGTGGAGAATGCATTTTGATAGCTCCAGAAATTTGGTCTTGATTTTTCCTGTTTCCTTAAAGCTAACTCCCAAATTTTTTGTTTCAATTTTTGCTGGGCTTTAGAAGTATCTATGAGAGGAATTCATGCTCTTATCTCTTTTTTACGGACTGCAATTAATTCTTGTTTATAGTATTGGGCAATATTTATAGTATTGGGCAATGGGTATAGCATCAGTGCTTTATGAGCTGGTATTACCTCCTGTTTTTCACGTTTATGTGCTGATGTTTTTGGGCTGCAATTAATAGGAAACGTAGGTATGAGCTGGTATCTATATGTTTATGTTTATGCGTTGATGCTTAACATACAAAACGACATGTTATAATTCATGTTTATAGAAAACATAGGTATGATCTTGGTTCATTAGAATTTCAGAAGTTAAGTACATACAAAATGACATTATTTATTACACATCAGGAATAGAAGTTGGTTTTCTTTGATTTGCTAAAGATCATGCTATAAGTGGAATGTAGTGCAAGTTTTTTTTTTGACTTGCTTGTGATCATTGTTATGTACAATCGAATGAAATTATTTTAGATCATTTGCTTATTTCTCATTCACTGTTCCCTTCACACATTCGAGAACTTTGTTTTGATTATCATTGGTGGTCGAAATCTTGGCCTTTGAGCATATCCGAGAACTTTGGGATTATGGTTTCTGCTTCTAGTTCTTCAGCTCTGTTCTCCACTGCCTCACGGTTTTGCTTGGTTGGATGGTTTTATGCTCGAAAATTCGTATGAATTCCTAAAGCCTTTGCGCATATATGAGATAATGAAGTTGTACCATCTCATTAAAGAGAGGAAGAATGAAAAACATGTTCAATTTTTATTTGTTAGTTGAGAAACTTTTATTATCACCTAAGAGATTAATGGAAGAGAGAATTGGAAGTTGTATTGTTCTCCCTTAAGATTTATAGTTATATAACATTATACAATTGCATAATAAAGTATTTTCAACGTCTTACTGTGGATGTAGGTCAATGACCCAACCACATAATTTATTCGTGTCCTTATATATTTATATTTTTTGAGCTAATAGGTAGACTGTTGTTTGTATTGGTGGTAATGGGATTATTTTGAGACTATTGTTGTTGTTGGGTTGTTATTCTTGTTGGCTTGTGTTGTTCTTGGCTTGAGATATATAATTATGAGCAAAGTGAATGTGTTGGTGCAATTATTTCTTAAGCAATTCTATTGAGATTCAAAATTAAAAAGTGTTTATTCTCATTTGTTATCTATAGTTTCATCATGTCTAAAGCTTGAAGGGGGCTCGTCCGCAATGTGGGATAAAGAAGTAACAAATATTTTTTGCAATTTGTGTATTAAAGAAATAGAATTGGGGAACAGGCCAACAACGTATTTAATAAGGGTGGAAAAATAATGCTAAGAGATTCAAAGAATTGACTGGCAGAGATTACAATAACCTTAAATTAAAAACAAATGGGACCAATTGAAGGAGTGGAAAATATGGAAAGAGTTGAAACGTGGATCTACTGGTTTAGGTTGGGATCCTATTAAAAGGACAATTGATCCTCTAGTTGAATGGTGGGCTAAAAAATTAGAGGTAATTCTCTATCTAATCCATAGACTGTTAGCTTCCCAATTTTTTTCCCTTAATTATAATTTCCTAACCATTCCCTCTAAATGCTATGTCACAGGCGGTACCGGCAGCGAAGAAGTATAAACAGTGCGAAATTGAGTCGGAATTTGAAAAAAATTGGACGTAATGTTTAAATGGGTTGTCGCAACGGGAAAGTTTGCATTCAACCCTAGTGAATCCGGTTTTACAAGGATACCAGATGAAATCACACCTGAGCCATTGACACCCGATGAAAAAGTGTCTAGCATTAACCAGAGCGATATGTGGAGTCCAGTACAGTTTTAAAGAGGCCCAGGATTGCTAAGAAAAATAAAGAGAATGAACATTTTGTAAACACCTCCTTTGATCGTTTAATTGAAGCTTTTGCAGCTCCACCAATCTCTGATGCTAACATATTAGACTGTCTCAGGCTTTTTGGTACTATTCCTGAAGTTGTGGCTGACAGGCGATTTCACGCACAGTGTGTGAAGAAACTTGAGGATTCAACTCGAATGAAAATATTCATAGCGCTAGAGTCTGAATTGTGTCTCGAATATTTGTGAGTTTTGGTCGATGAATGATATTTTTTATGAATTGTATATGTATTGACTGCAATAATATGAACTTCTACTTATGTCATTTTTTATTTTTATATTTGGAACTTCTAATCATGTACTCTTTTTTTTTAATATGTTTGAACATTCTACCTATGTGTTCTTCTATTTTTAAATGTACCTGTTAGTGGTTAAAGCTTTATTTATAAGTTGTGTATTATATGTTTTGAACGTCAACAATTTATATTTGAAGTTTAATTGATTGGTAGTGTTGTAGGCATTTCTTATTATGCACTCATATTGTTTACATTTTAAATCATTTAGGATGGATCTGCGGCGTGATCTTCATAGGAGAATGGCATTTGTCATAGTCATTGTGATATTGTTGTTAGATTATTACCGGAATAGCACTGCTCGCATTCCCCGCATGACATCCAGCTTTGTTGGAGATAAATTGGTTGCTGAAATGTTTTCTGGCCATCCAATAAGGTTCAGAAATATTTTCAGAATGACAGCACATATTTTTATGGATATTTTGCACGAGTTATGTCTAAATCACGATCTTCAGGGTTCTTCTAGGACGACGTGTAGGGAGGTGTTGGTTATAATCTTGTACATACTGGCACAAAATGAATCTATTAGAGGAGCTATGGAAAGATTTCAGCATTCATCTAAAATTATTAATCATTACTTTTCTAAAGGCATACAGACTATTGTTAGTTTAGCAGCTCAAATAATTAAACCAGAGGATTCATCATTTGCTAGCACTCTAGAACAAATTGCCAACGATCATCGATACATATCATATTTCAAGGTAACTATGAGTGCTTTTATTTTATTATATGTCATACTTTCATAATATTATTACTCTGTAACGGACAATTAAACAGAATTGTATTAGTGCAATTGATGGTATCCACGTTGATGCCCGACTACCTAACCATGAGAAGGTTGCATACATCGGTCGGAGTGGTTCAACAACTCAGAATGTCATGGTTTTATGCGACTTCAACATGTGTTTTACTTTTCTGATGGCGGGCTAGGAAGGGAGTTCACATGACAGTCGGATTTTCTCCTTTGCCACTAGGAATAGATAGCAGTGTTTCCCTCACCCCCCATCAGGTTAGTTTTGCTTGAGCAATTTGTATATCTGAGCAGGTAATATTTTTTATTAATAGTATTTTTCGTACTAGGAAAATATTATCTAGTTGATGATGAATATCCTATGCAAAGGGGATACCTGAAGTCATATCCTTACATAAGATACCATCTTCTTGATTTTGAGCGAGCAAGTGGCATCGTCCGTGGTAGAAAAGAAATGTTTAATAAACGTCACTCATCTTTACGCGGGGTAATTGAAAGAAAATTTGAAGTTTGGAAGAAGAAATTGGTCATCCTACGTGATATGTTATTGTATCCTTTCCAAAAGCAGGTGCATATTGTGGTTGCAACAATGTCAGTACATAACTTCATCCGAAGACATTCTTCACGATCAGATACAGACTTCAGTATGCCTGACAATGATGAACTAAATGTCTTCGAGCAACCTCCAGGAATTGTGGGTGGGCATTCATTACCTGAAGATGATATAGACTCTAATGAATTTGGAGATCATGAGGCGAAGGTTTGGCTGATATGATTGCTTTAAGGGAGTCTATCATAGATGTTATCTGTGGTTGCTGATTTACCAAGTTTTTCTTTAAAAAAATTATAGGTTGATATTCATATGCATTTAGTTTTGGTTTTTTTTAAATATCTTGAGCTGACGTTTCATTCTTTTGTTTTTTTCGCAGTTACACCAACATGACTCCTAGGATATCAGTTACAGATAGAGGTATTTTGTGTTATTGTGGACTACCATCTCCGTTGCTCATGTCACGTCAGCCTCATAGCTTTGGGAGGTAGTTCTACGGTTGTGCTGAGGGTGTTTCAGCTTGTTGTGGTTTCTTCCGATGGGCTGATAGTCTCACATATTACACTGCCAACAGTCATGAGAATCCAGTGTTTTCTGAGGTTGAGAGGCATACCCAGAGTTTGAAATTAAATATTTTAATATTTCTCATTGTAGTTGTACTTTTCTTTGTACTTTTTTTATTTCTTCCGGTACTTACGAGAGTTTGAGAATTGTATGTCATCTTTTGGAACTGATCTGTGGTAATTATATGCTTCTGCACTTACTTATGTATTATCAATAAGCTATTCTGAATAAGCTGCCCCAAACAGTTTTATCAGACAGGTGCAGAAATATCATTTAACCACCAATAAGCTAATCTAAATAACCTGCCACAAACAGCAAGCCAGATTATTCTGATAATCTGCAGATTATCGAATTATCAGATTATCAGAATAATCTAAATAACAGCAAATTATAAATAATCAACAGCTACGACAAACAGACCCTTAATCTCACCACAAAACTCTAAATTATAAGAACAATGGACTCTAAATGGTTGTGGAATCAATAATGGAAGAATGTGTGATGTGTAGAAGGTTGAATGGAGAGGGTGAAATGGCAGGAAGAGTCTCTTTTCTGATCAATTTTGGCCCCAAATAAAGCCTAGAGTGTGAAATAAATATTTAATTTCATACCCAGAGTTTGAAATTAAATATTTTAATATTTCTCATTATAGTTGTACTTGTCTTTGTACTTTTTTTATTTCTTCTAGTACTTACGAGAGTTTGAGAATTGTATGTCATCTTTTGGAACTGATCTGTGATGATTATATGCTTCTGCACTTACTTCTGTATTATCAATAAGTTATTCTGAATAAGCTGCCTCAAACAGTTTTATCAAACAGGGGCAGAAATATCATTTAACCACCAATAAGCTAATCTAAATAACCTGCCACAAATAGCACGCCAGATTATTCTGATAATCTGCAGATTATCAAATTATCAGATTATCAGAATAATCTAAATATCAGCAAATTATAAATAATCAACAGTTGCGACAAACAGACCCTTAATCTCACCACAAAACTCTAAATTATAAGAGCAATGGACTCTAAATGGTTGTGGAATGAATAATGGAAGAATGTGTGATGTGTAGAAGGTTGAATAGAGAGGGTGAAATGGCAGGAAGAGTCTCTTTTCTGGTCAATTTTGGCCCCAAATAAAGCCTAGAGTCGGTTCTCCAATAGGTGCCTCCAAAAACTCTTCAAAATGCATCCAGATTTGTCAAATTTTCTAGAAATTGAGGTTGAACCGACATTGGCGTCGTCGACGCCAATGTCCTGTAATTAAATTTGTCCTCTCTGTCAAACGGCGTCGTCGGCGCTACTTCTGGCGTCGTCAGCACTGAACAAATTTCAACTTCTTCATTTTTGCTCCAAATTTCACCTTTTTTGCTTCCTTTTTGCTTCCTTTCTACTTTAAGTCCTAAAATTCAACAACCTGCAAGAAAACATAAAAATAACTTCCATTAAAGTGCAATATTACTAAAAATGAGTATAAAATATGGGTCTAAAAATGCATATATTTTTTATGTATCAAAATCCCCCAAACTTAAACGTTACTTGCCCTCAAGTAACTCCTCTACTATGTAAAAATATGACTTATGATAAAGAATTTAACTTCTAGATTTTCATATCTTAGTCCACTAAATACAATAGCATAACTAAAGAAAAATTCAAAACAACTCTAATTAATACTAAATGTATAAGAATATTTAATAATTAAGTCCAAGATTTCTGCTTCTCTATTCTTTTCAAGAAAAATTACAAATTATCATATTAAAGTCACTTCAAGTATTCATATGAAAAAGAACTTCATAAGTCTTTATTAGTAAATAAACTAATACTCAAATAAAAGTTTAGAAAATGTAGCAAGCATTCTTTTTTAAATTGATTAAAGTGAAGTCAATTTTTAATTAGGTGTCTTCTCAAGCTTCTTCCCACATCTTTTCTTTTCTTTTTCTTTTCTTTTCTTTTCATTTTGTTTTCTTTTCTTTTCTATATGTGAGGATTACTATATCTGGATAGCCTTTAATGATTTTGAACTTCACTATCCTCTTCTTAAAGACAAAAACTTGTCACATTTCTTCACTTATCAAATTTATATTAGCTTAAAGATTTCATAAAGTCTAATTCTTTTCTTCTTACATGAACCTTTAAAATTTTTAATATTTCAAAAATACAATTTTCTTTAATTAAAATAGAAAAACGTAGTCTTTTTCTTTATACCAAATATCTTAATCTTTAACATTAACCATTATTATTAAAGAATTTTACTTAAGTTTACTATATATTTAGAAACATAAATATAGTTATCTAAAGTGAACCCCTAATACCAAAGATCATGTTAATTTAAAATTTTGAAGATATAGTTAAGTGAAGACAAATAAAATTAAGTTTCTTTCTTTAAAAATGACTTTTCCCTTTCCCCCAAACTTAATTGTTTGAAAAGATTTAGCATGAAGAACTTAAAAATAAAGGGTGAAAAAAAACATTAAATTCATAAAGAAATGACATACTTGTTGAAGGTTTTGATTTTGAAACTTTAATTCTGAAATACTACAGGTGCTAATATAAAAAGCTACAAGACTTAAAATATTAAATTGCACATAATATATAGAAAATCTACTGAGAAAGAGTTAATTACAATACATTTAACAAAATATTGAAACTAACAACATAACTAAACTGAAATTCATAAATGAAAACAGTTTTACAAACTACAGTTCACAACTCAACATAACTATAAAACCAAGTTTCATAATCTAACAAACAGTCACAATAATATAACAAAAACAAATAACAAAATAATAAAATACATTCAAACATAAACTAAAAGAAAAATCACCAATCATCATCATCATCTTTTTCTTCTTTTACACCCAAATCCTGTCGCTGATATGGAGTAAAAACAGGGTGAGTAGAAAATTGAACTGAATGATCACCCTTTAAGTATCTCACCAACGCATTATCATAAGCAGCATCATATTTGAACTTTTGTCGTATCAAATCATCAGCGTGAGCATTTCTAGCATCCATGTTTTGCAATCTATGATCCATTCTTAAGATATCTCCCCGTTGGATCATCATCTGGTCTAAAAGTTCTCTGTTAGGACGGTCACTAGAAGTAGGGGTCCTCGAAGTAGAAGGAATATCTCTGGTCCTACTCCCAGATCTCCAATCAACATGAGATTCATATGTTTTTATATTGGCATACCCAATAGGTCTTAGAGGCTCAATCCTCTTTTCTGCCGATCTAAAATCAACTCTTGTCTGTTCACAGAGTGTAAAAATAAGTGCAGGGTGTGCCAAACCACCAGTGGTCTCTCCCAAAGCAATAGATCTAGTGTTCATATAGATAATAAATCCTACATTTATCCTCATCACCTGCTGAATACAGATGTTCAGGATGGCTCTATCTTTGGTCACTTCACTATGATGATTTGTAGGAATCATTCTTCCAGAAATAAAGTTGTGTCAGGCCTTAGATACTACAATAAACATAGAAAGAGAAAAAATTACTTTAACACCATTTTTAACTTTCCAGGTCCCTCTTCTATCAGTAAGAAAAGAAATAACCTCATATAAGGTCTTATTAGTAGCAGAAAATGATTTATATTGGCAACTGTAAACATATTCAAACTGATAAAACTCATAAATTTTACTTGGAGAAAACTCCATTTTTTCACGAACAAAAATAAAATTATCAGAAGCTTTAGTAAAATTGGCATAGAATTTCATCACTACACCAATAATCACATCGGCAGTAAAACAAAAGAAATTTTCCCACTGTCGAGCATTGATTAATAGCTCGACTTCTCCTCCCGGATTTTTAAAACCGCAATCCAGAATTACTTTTTTATGCTCAAGTAGACTATTTAAATGAGCACAAGCCCTGAAGCTAACAAACTTTTGCTCATTATAATCAACTTTTCTTTTTTCTTTGCTCTTTCTAGGTGCCGTGGGAAATCTAGAAAAAATTTGAAAAATTTGAATAAATTCCAAAAATTTCAAAAATCACAATGTAAAACACTTTAAATTTAAATCCACTAGGTAAGAGTTCTTCACACAAGGATTTTCTCAAAATCTCTCAAAAAAATTTCAAAATTTTTGGATCTAGGCAATGTGAGATAAATCTTTGGTGAAAATCAAAAATTTTTTTAACTCAAAGTGTAGCTCTTATCTAAAGAAGATGAAATCCAAAGTTCATTTGCCTTAAAATCACCTCAAATCGAAGCAAATGCAAGCCCTAGGTGCAAAAATTGGAGGTTTAAGGTGACTCAAGGGTAAAAATGGAGGTTTACAGTGAAAATCACGAATTTAAAGAGTTAAAGACTGTTCTCGGGTCGAAGGCGCCGTCGGCGCCCATGCCAGCGCCGTCAATGCTGAGGGCCTAACATTCATTTTTCAATTTTTTCAATTTTTAATTTCTTTTCAATTTTCTCCAAAGTCTTTTTAGCATTTTTAAACACATATTTTTATCTAACAATAATTCACAAGCAAACATTTTTACAAACAATCATTTTCACAAACAATAACAAACTAACTTTTATATATGAAAATACACTTTTACAAACACATTTTCTAAGCACACTTTCTTACATACTAACCAAACTAAATTATAAATCAGCGTCGAAATCAAGCCACAATACTAAACGCTGACACAAAACTATACACACAATCAAAGTTCAGAATTCTAAAGCAAAGCAAACTAAATCAAATCCACACAATTACATTAAGTGCATAAGTTTTTTAAACTAGTAGAGATAGTCCAAATTCTTCAATTGTGTTGTCACATCTTCAGTGCTTTCTTCTCCTCTGATATCTCCCATCGACTGATAGTGATGTACAAGTTGTAGAAGGGTCGGTACTGGAATTGATCAGTCAAATTTTCTTTAATTCATCCTTTTTCTTTAAACATACACACTAATCATGCATCAAATGTTTCAGTATAATCAAAATTTTCTTTCATCCTCCAATCTAGGTGATCGAAAAAGTACTTAAGATCTCATATTGCATTCGTAATACTCTGAAGTTCTCTTTCAATTTTCTTCAATTTCTTTTCCACGTCAAGTGAACTTGCAACTGTTGGTGGCATCAATAGGGTTGAAGCATGTGATGAGTGATCTAAGATAGTATCTAATGCTTCATTCTCATTCCCAACATAACTATCATCAATAGGAATCATGGGCTCCCAAAGTAATAAAACTTTTTCCCAACTTTCATATGGAACTTGAGATTGACTACAAAGTAGCAAAATTATTGAAGTATACCCAAGTCCATAAATTATTCTATTCATAACAATACTCATAACAGATTTAAATATGATAAATCCTATATCAATGGGTTTTCCATTTGAATGCAATAATTTAAAATAGCACTTTCTTTGGTGTCTCTACTAATTTTCATAGTATGGAGTAATTTTGCAGAAATAAAGAAATGTCACTGTTTTGATATTGGATTAAGCAATGAAGCAGAGAAACTAACATATCCTTCATCTCGCATTTCCCAAATATCACTTTCATCCGTCAGAAATTATAGACATCTTGCATTAAATCTCTCGTAGGGATGAAATTTTTATAATGATAGATTGGAACGTTCTCTATCATATACAACTCATTGATTCGTGCAGGAGTAAATGGTACGGCCTTACCTCGTACGAAGACAACTCCTTGGGTAATTCCATGTAAGTTTGCATAGAATTCCTTCACTAATGGTACAACAACTACAATGGTAGTGTAGCACAGAACTTCTCATCGCTTTTGTACAATGATTTTATCAATCGAAGAACGTGGATTAATCAATCCGTGATTGACAAAGCCTCTCTCCTTGATAAGCCTCTTTTTTACAATAACTTTGTTGTATAATCTTTGCGCGTCAAAACTGATAAACTTTCTTCTATTAAAAACTCCATACCTGAAAGTATTTCTGTAATTGAAGGTCATGGAATTCAAAAATAGGAAGTTTACAATTGTCCAAGGAAGTTTTTTGGACTTTAAAAACTCCTCCTGGCAGTTATTACGGAGCGAAATCCCGCTAAAGTCCGCCAAAAACTATCAAAAACCGCAAAACTGCTCTCAGCGCCGTCGGCGCTCCCAATGGCACTATCGGTGCTTTGGCCTGTTTACGCGGGCGTCGTCGGTGCCAGTGGCCAAAATTGCCACTTTATGTTTTCGATTAATTAAATTCCCAATTTTCCTCTAAAACTAATATTTATCTTAATTTATAATATATAAAATTATGGGGGATTATTATCTACTAATATATAAACACCTATCAAACATAATAGGAATATGTATATGTATATGTATATATATACATGTATACATGTATATATATACATGTATATATATACATGTATACATGTATGTATACATGTATACATGTATGTATACATGTATACATGTATGTATACATGTATATATATACATGTATACATGTATACATGTATACATACATGTATACATGTATACATGTGTATACATGTATACATGTATACATACATGTATACATATATATATATACATATGTATACATATATATATATCTATATATGTATACATACATGTATA
>JXCR01014425.1:0-16856 GCA_002079205.1 Phalaenopsis hybrid cultivar | reverse complement strand
GGTATCCAACAAATCTAGAGAAAGGAGCAGGTCCGTGCTACTCTCTCGCTGCCTGGTGGAAAATCCTGAGTTCTTTTAAACTTATTATGTTGCTTAACAAGTCATCCTGTAAATACCCTTAATGCTCAGTGAACATTGATGTCTCAATTATTCCTAAGAATAGGTTAATTATCACTTGCGATTCAATTTAAGAATTATGTGGGTGAAGACCCTTAAAGAGGCAAGTTAGTATTGTTGGAACACTTAGCCAAATTTTAACCCTAATTGGGCTTGTAATGTTTGAAAGATATTTTAATTTTCAATGATGTTTAGTTTTCTAATCCTCATTTGAATGAAGCTTGATTTAGCCTAAGTCACTACTAAGCCCTTAAGACCTAGGTGAGTGTTTTAATTAGCTTTGGAAAGATTAAGCTTTAGGTGATCATGATTTGAATCTTATTTGAACATCAAAATAGGGGTATTAGATTGATTAATTATTAACTTCAAAAGTCATACCCTTAAGTCCAACATTATTTTAATAAACTTCCAAATTTTAATAATTTAGAAATTTATTAACTTACCTTTTTCAATTACAAAAATGAGATTGATTTCTACCAATTAACCCCTTTGTATTTCAAACATCAAATATATTGATTAAGATCAGATGTTACCCATTTCCCTCCTTAAATTAAGCCTAAATATTAATTAAGGCTAAATTTCCCAAAATTACACATTTGCCCCTAAGGCTCTATCACTTCATAATTTATCAAATTTAATCCAAAAGACTTTAGAATTTTTATCCTACCTCATTCATGGGTCAATTAAGACATCAGAGGACAAAATGTGATTTTTTAAAATTTAATTTAATTTATATAATTATTTTCATGCAAAAATAAGATTTCTCAAAGAAAATTTCTAACTTGAACAAGGTAAATCCTAATCCTTTGAAATTTTTACTAGAAGTAACTTTAGACCAGAGGAGCCTTTGGACCAAATTTCATTATTTTTTTTGAATTTGATTTAAATTATCACAATTATTTTAAGTTATGGGGTATTTATTAAATATAAAATATTTTAAATGGAGAAAATTAAGTTTAGGATTTTTGAAAAGTCTCCCTCAGGTCAGAGAACTCAGAGGAGAAAATTTTATATTTTTTTGAATTTTATTTGATTTATTGGAATTTTTTTAATAAAAAAATCATTTTTAAGCTTTAAAAATCATTTTTAAGCTTTAAAATTCAATATCTTTATTTAGAAAATCAGGAAAAATATTTTAATAGTTTGTAAGTGCTTAGGAAGTCATTTAGAACATTTTCATGAGTTTTATTATTTTTGTGAATTTTAGGGATTTTTAATTATTAAAATATTTATAATAGCCTAAAAATCAAGTTTCTATTTTAAATATCATTTTATTTTTAGAAAATACCTCTGGTGACAGAGAACTCAAAAAATTAAGTTTCATAATTTTTTGAGTTATATTTAGATTTTTAAAAATCATTTTAGTGCCTAAAATGTTATTTATCTTTAAAAATCAAATAAAACTTTTATAATGAGTTCGCTAGACCCTAAACCACAGTGGAGATTAAAAATCAAGTAATTTAAATGTTTGTATTTTCCAAAATTAATTATATTAATAATTTAGTGTTCATGCAATTTAACTACATTTTAAATGACTTGACTCATGTAATTATTTTCAAAAGCTTCCCTAGTCATGGTGGACCTTTCAAAATTTTCTTGGAATTTTCTAATCAACATGCTAATTTCCATGATTATTTTAAGGGCATAATGTGCAAAAACTTGAAAAATATGGATCTTTGTATAGGGACTTCCTCTGACTTTGGAAAAATCAGAGGATGTTTCCCTTGACAGAGGCTACAACATGCCAAAATTTCAAGCCAAGGTGATGTGTCAATATGCATGAAGAATTAAATAATTCCAAACAGTGTTTAATTGATTAAAAATAAAATATGCATTAAATAGACTTGAAATTTATTTCACATTGTTCTCCTATGTTCACTGAGCAAGAGGATATTTTTATTTTATTTTTGTGATTTTTCTACACAAAGTTATGAATTTTTTAAGTTAGAGGTCATTTTTTGAATTAATTAAACCCCTATTTATCTATTTAAACTGCATGTGCTAACTAGATCCTAAACAGCTCCGAAAGCATGCGTGGCGCGCTCTGGTTGGACGTCGCCATCCACGTAGCTGCTGACTCGGCCCGCGGTTTATGTCCCGAAGCGCTGTCCGGCTCGATCTCCTCCGTTCATTTAATACACGCTTGATCAAACGGCTCCCCGTCATCATCCCCGATAGAATGATCCCGTGACCGTCCACACTAAAACCCAAAGATCTCAGCCTAGACTCAACCAAATCATCTCGGGTTTGATTTTATGGACTCGTCTAAGTGAGACGAACACATCCAAATGGTAAGCATGCAATTAAATTAAGCCTAATTAAATGGAAAATTGAAATAGGCTCAGGATGAGGTGAGGTATTATACCTTTGCTATGAGAAGTGAAGCTTCGATCAGAGGGTCTTGGCACTTTCGTTATGATCCAAAGAGGCTAAGGATTGAGTCCCTGGTCTTGGTATAAGTCCTAGGTGTGGATTCGATCACGATCGGATTTGGGTGTTGGTCTAGAGTTATGGTAGAGGCTCTGTAGAAGGGGGATTTTATGGGGCTTTAGCTTCTTTCACTATTGTGAAGGTGTGGGTGAAGTTAATTTGGGTTTGGTGGACTGTGGAGGTGTATTGGATTCTGTCCTGGTTTCCGGCAAGGTTTCAAGCTCAAAATTGAGCTCCGGCAGTGGGAATTAGTGAGGGAAGATGGTTGGAATGCACTAAAGGGGTCTTAGGGAAGCTCTATGTGAAGTTTGGAGAGGCCTCTCTAAGGAAATTTCAGCACACCTCCCATGGTCGTGGAGGTGAGTTTTTTATAAAAATGGCCATGGGGTGGCTCTCAGGGTATAAGTTTGGGTGCATTGTGGTGCTTAGGTGGAGGGCAGAGGAGCTCCATCCTTTAGATTGGCTGAGATGGCCTCTAGGTTTGATTTGGGTGAGGTGTCACGGGTGTGGCTCTCGGTTTTGAGCTTTTCCGACCACTAGGCTGGTCGGTCGGCCAGGGGGAGGTGGCTAGGAGCTCAGGGAACCCAGGGGAATATGTCACAGCAATTTAGTGCAATAATACCAAATTTTGGTAAGGATATCTTAAGCACATGCATTTTTAGAAAAAATATCTCTTGATTTCGGGGACATTTGGTCCATGGCTTGATTTAGGTGGTAAATATCCCTTAATTTGGGGAACCTTTGGTCCATGGCTTGATTTAGGTGGTTTGATGGTGTTTAGAATGGTCGCTAAGTGCAGGGTCTTTGGTCCATGGCTTGATTTAGGTGATTTCATGGTGTTTGGACTGGTCACTAAGTCCAACCAATGGCTGTGGTGGAGTTAATTTGGTGGCTTTAAGGTGGTTAGGTCACATTTAGTGTATGGGTCTGGCTGTGGTGGAGTTAATTTGGTGACTTTAGGGTGGTTAGGTCACATTTAGTGCATGGGTCTCATGTGGGTTCAAGTGAACAAAGCTTAGGTTTGGGCTAGGTTAGCCATGTCAATTAGCTCAATTTGATTTTGCATTTGGTGTAGATGATCATAAGGAATAACTTTGGTGAAGGATGGAAGTCTCAATTTATTGGCAAATGACCAAAAATTGGGTTTTGGGCTAGGTTAGCCATGTCAATGGCCCAAATAGTTGTTTGTTGGTGTAGATGATCATAAGGAACAACTTTGGTGAAGAATGGAAGTGGTTTTGAGCTCAATTAAAGGGTGAATTTCAGGGAATTTTGAATTTTAGTCAATTTGATCATGTTGGGCTAGGCTTGGGTGTAGCTTAGGTTAGCCTTGGGCTAAGTCCAAATTGATTGTTGTAAATGGTCAATAGGGACCCTATGAAGAGTTTTCAACATGAATTGGATGTCAATTTGGAGGTTAAGGCAACCAAGTGGGTGGAATTTGGGGCTAAATTTGGGAATTTTGGGTAGGCCAAAATCAAATGGATTTGAGGCTTCACCAATGTCAATTGATGGTTGATTTTGATATATAGGGCCAAAATTCAAATGGATTTGAGGCTTCACCAAGGCCAATTGATGGTTGATTTTGATGTGTAAGAATGTTATAAAGATTTTGCAACATTAATTGGGGTCAATTGACTAGGTTATAGGTTCAATTTGATGAGATTAGATCATATGGTCAAAATTGGGGGTTTGACCTATACAAATTGGGCTCAAATCATGGGCCAATTAAGCTTGGATTTGGTTTAGTTTGGTCATATCAAAAATGAATTTGAGATTAGGATTGGAATTGGGTCAATTTAGATCAAACTGATGGACATTTGAGTTGAATTTGAGGAAATTTGGGCCCTTAAAGGAAAATTTGGGAGTTTTGGTTAAAGATGGTCAAATTGGCCAAATTGGGTCATGTGTAGTTGAAAAAATGAAATTGGGAATATTTGGGATTTATTGAGATTTTCTGAAAATTTTTGGAATTTTGGGCTATGGAGGGGTATTTTGGTAATTTGGGATGTTTTAGGGGTAAAGGGCCAAAAGATGGGGTATTTTGGTAGAGTTGGAGTACCAACCACCACCAACAAGTCATGGACCAATGCAAACCCCATTTTGGGTCTTCTATATAGTGGTCTTAGCCAAACCATAGCCCTAGGGCTGGTAGGTTTAGGGGACCAACTACATGAGTATGCCAAAAAGATCAAGGAACCTGGGCTAGAATTTGAGCTTAGGGTTGTGAGTGAATGTGAGTGTAGATGAGTGTAGTGAGTGCCCTAGCTCCAGACCAACACCTAGAATCAACCCTAAGGTCCAGGAGTGATTGTGAGTGCAAGTGATTGCAAGTGAGTGTCTTAGCCCTAGACCAACACCTAGGGTTAACCCTAAGGTCCAGCATCCTAAGGGTGACTCATCTTGAGTTTCCCTTATAGTGACCCCACCTACTAAGTGCTAGAGGTTAGGATCAATATGTGGAACTTCAAGTTGAGTAGAGAAGAGGGTAAAATTTCTAATAGTAAGGGTTCCATGTCTAGTTTTCTAAGAATAGTCAATAGAAAAGCTGTAGAATTTCTAATGGTGAGAGTTCCTTGTCTAGTTTTCTAAGAATAGTCAATAAGAAAATAAGTGTAGAGTTTCTGATGGTGAGGGTTCCTTGTTTAGTTTTCTAAGAATAGTCAATAGAAAAGTCAATGACTAGACCTTAGGCTACTAAAGAGGAAAAACTAAACCTCAACCAAAAGTGAGGTCAACAGAGTCTTATAAGCAGTTTTGTATGTCCATAATGCAGTATCTAATCTAGCAGACTAATCCAATTTATCAGGATTTACAGCTTTTTCTAAAATTCGTTTAATTTCACGGTTTGATATCTATGTTAGACCGCTAGTCTGAGGATGATAAGTAGTAGAGAATATATGCATAATATCATATTTTATAATCAATTTTTCAATTCTCTTATTCCTAAAATGAGATCTTTCATCAGTAATAATTACTCTCGGCATTCCAAATCTTGTAAAAATATTTTTAATTAAAAATTTAGAAACACTCTGAGCATCACATCTAGGTACAGCAATAGTTTTAATCCACTTGGACATATAATCAACAAAAAGTAATATATATAAATTCTCAAACAAAGGCATAAATGGTCCCATAAAATCTAATCCCCACGCATTACAAATTTCAACTTCTAATGTTAATTTAGAGCTATTTCATTTCTTCTAGAAATATTTCCTACTCGCTGACATCGATCGCATGTTTTAATATATTCATTAACATCTCTAAAAAGAGTATGTCAATAAAATTCAGCTTGCAAAATCTTATATGCAGTTCTAATCATTCCAAAATGTCCTCCAAATTCAGAATAATGATATCTTTCAATTATCTGTTGAGTTTCCTCATAAGGCACACACCTTCTGATAATTAGATTTTTACATTATTTATATAAATATGGGTCAACCCAAAAATTGAATTTTGAATCATGTATAAATTTATTTAATTGTGGATTTTTGATATCTGGTGGTAAAATATCACTTACAATATAATTTACTATATTGGCATACCACGGTACATTGATTTCATCAATACTATAAAATTGTTCATCAGAGAAATTGTCTAAAATTTCATTTGCAAAATTAGTTAATGTTTCTATTTATATTCTAGACAAATGATCAGCTATTTGATTATCATTTCTCTTTCTATTAACTACGGTAAAATCAAATTCTTGTAATAGAAGTATTCATCTAATTAATCTTAGTTTAGCATCCTTATTTTGCATTAAGTATTTAATAGCAGAATGATTTGTATGCATTATACATTTAGTTTCAATTAAGTAAGGTCTAAATTTATCAAAGGCATAAACAATAGTGAGTAACTCTTTTTTAGTAGTAGTGTATTTAATTCGAGCATCATTTAGAGTTTTACTAGCATAATATATTACTTTAAAAATTTTATTATGTTTTTGTCCTAACACAACCCCAATAGCATAATCACTAGCATCGCACATTATTTCAAATGGGTTCTCCCAATCAGGGGGAACTATTATAGGTAGTGATTAATTTTTCTTTCAATAATTCAAATGTTTTTTATGCAATTTTTTATTAAAATCAAATTTCGTGTCCTTTTCTAAAAGTTGGCATAATGGCTTAGTTATTTTAGAAAAAAATTTTATGTAATGTCTGTAGAAACAAGCATGTCCTAAAAAGCTTCTTACCCCTTTAACATTAGTCGGAGGTGATAATTTTTCAATAACTTGAATTTTTGCAGGATCTACTTCTGTCATTTTCAGAAATTTTATGTCCCAGTACAATTCCTCTTGCAACCATAAATTAACATTTTTCCCAATTTAGTACTAGATTGATTTTTTTCACATACTTCCAAAACTTTTTCTAAATTATTTAAGCATAATTCAAAAGAAGTTCCAAATACGGAAAAATCATCCATAAACACTTTCATTTCATGTTCAATAAAATTGTTAAAGATTGATATCATACATCTTTGAAATGTTGTAGGTGCATTACATAGTCCAAAAGGCATTCTACGAAAAGCAAATGTTCCAATGGGCTAGTAAATGTTGTGTTTTTTTTTATCCTCTGGAGCAATTGGAATTTGGTGATAACTGGTATATCCATCTAAAAAGCAATAATATTTGTTCTCAGCTAATCCATCCAACATTTGGTCTAGAAAAGGTAAAGGAAATTGATATTTTCTGGTGGACAAGTTTAATTTTCTATAATCAATACAAATTCGCCAACCAATAACTTTTCTTATTGGTATTAGTTCATTTTTCTCATTTTCTTCAACGGTCACTCCTCCTTTCTTCGAAACACAGTGAATTGGACTTACCCAAGCACTGTCTAAAATAGGATATATAATTTCAGCATCTAGCCATTTTAATTTTTTTTTAATAACTTATTTCATTATTGAGTTTAATCTACTCTGAGAATCAGCTTTATGTTCATATTTTTCATCTAATAGAATTATGTGCATACAAATAGAAGGACTAATTCATTTAATATCTGCTAAAGTCCATCCAAAAGCCTTTTTATATTTTTTTTAATTTTTATTATTTTTTTTTCTTGAAAATCTATTAATTCAGAAGATACAATAACAGGCAATGTAAATGACTCTCCTAAAAACACGTATTTTAAATGGGCAGGTAATATTTTTAGTTCAAGTTCACGTGTTTAATACTTGAAGGAATAAGATTTGTTTCATCGTTTTCCAACAAGTCTAAAATTTCAAATTTGCCCTTAATATAATCCAAATCTTCTTCTTATTTTGTCCTTATTTTCAAAAAATTCTCCTTGTTTTAATTTGTCTTCAAACTCTTTCTTGAATTACTCATTACTCAGATAATCAGTTACTTCCATCCTAAAATATTCATTATATTTTCTATTGCTAATATTTCATAGCGATAATTAGTAACTTCCATCCTAAAACATTCATTGTCTTTTTCTATTGCAGGATATTTCATAGCTTTTGTATTATTAAATGTTACTTCTTGATCATTAACTCTCATTATTAATTCTCCTTTTACACATCTATCACAGCTCTCCCTGTTGCAAGAAATGGTCTCCCCAAAATAATAGGAATTTTTTCATCTTCATCCATATCCAATACTATAAAGTCTACAGGGAAAATAAATTTATCCACTTTTACTAATAAATCCTCTATAACTCCTTTTGGATAAGTTATTGATCGATCAGCTAACTAAAGAGTTACAGTCTTAGGGGAAATCTCTCTTAAATCTAAACGTTTAAAGATCGATAAAGGCATATGATTGATACTCGCTCCTAAATCACATAAAACTTTTCCAAAAAACTTTTCACCAATAGCACAATGTATAGTAAAACTATCAGGATCTTTTAATTTTTCAGGAAGTTTTTTTCTGACTAATAGCACTACGCCCTTCACTGAGTGCAACGGGCTCATGATCTATAAACTTTATTTTCCTTATTTAGTATATCCTTCATAAATTTGACATAAATTGACATTTGTTCCAAAGCTTCAATAAAAAGAATGTTTATCGTTAATTTTTTAAGAATTTCCAAAAATTTTGTAAATTATTTATCTTTATTCTTCTGCTTCAGTCTTTGAGGAAACGTATGTAATGGTTTTTCTAAAGGACCTTGTGTTTGTTCATTTTCATTTCGGTCTCTTTCCATTTCTTCCTTCTCTTCATCAACTTCAATTTCTCTTCGGATCCTTGTTTTTATTTTTTTTCCACTTCGTAATTGAATAGCTTTAATTTGCTCTTTATTTTGATCTTTTGGATTAACTTCCACCAAACTTGGAAGAATTCTAGAAGGTTTGTTATTGAGTGCAATAGCAATATGTCCTAATTGATTTTTAATATTTCTAATAGCAGCCCCTTGGTTCTGCATTTGGTTTCCAATGTTTAACATTACTTCTTCCATCGTCAACTTCTTTTCCTTAACTTGTGGGTTAGGATTAGAATTAAATCCATGAGGATAATAAGGTCGATAACTAGGACTTCCTTGGTTGTTCAAATTTCCAGAGGGATTCACCGAATTGTTATAATTATTCCAACTAAAATTAGGGTGATTTTTCCATCCATAATTATAAAAGTTAGAATAGGGATTGTTATTTCGATTATTTATAGCATTTAAAGTTTCATAAGATGATTTAGTATTAATGATTTGTCCTCGTGAATTTTCCTCTTATATTGGGGGTATTTGAGAATAGTTCACTCATATTTGATCAATCTTTTTCGAAATAGCAGCAATTTAAGATGATAAAATAGACATTGCATCATAATCATGAATATTAGCTACTCTCTTAGGATATACCCTTTAAGAGGGTCATTGAAAATTGTTAGTAGTCATCTCTTCAATTAAAGAATATGTTTCATCAAAATGTTTTGACATTAGTGATCCACCAGCAACAGCATCTATAATATATCTTAGCTAATCCATTATAAAATATTTGAATTATTAACCAATCTGGTAGAGCATGGTGTGGACATTTTTTAAGATCTTTAAATCTTTCTAAAGCTTCATATATTGATTCTCCTTCAAACTGACAAAAAGATGTAATATCATTTCTAACCTTAACAGTTTTCGAGGGTGGAAAATATTTAGCTAAGAATTTTTATGATAAATCTCTCCAAGGTCTAATAGATTAAAGTGCTAATGAATTTAATGAAGTTTTGGCTTTATCCTTTAATGAAAAAGGAAATATTCTAAGCCTAACAGCGTCATTAGACACTCCGTCATATTTAAAAGTAGCACAAATTTCGAAAAAACTAGCAAGATGTAAGTTTGGATCTTCAATAGGTGTTCCTTTATTTTATACAATTTGGATAATAGCAGGTTTAAGCTCAAATGAATTAACAACATTAGGATTTTGAATAGTCAAATGAAGTTCATCTGCTCTCAAATTAGCATAATCTTTTAAAGATCTTTGTTGATTCTCGTTTATTTGATTATTTAAATTATTCGTCATTTCATTTAATTTTTTTTTTTTCAAATTTTTCTAATAGTACGCTCTAATTCTGAATCGTAACGTTTTAAACCTTCAGATCCAATATTTTGCATAAACAAATATAATAAGCAAAGAAAATTTTCTTAAAAATAAATCTTGAATAAAAATATATTTTCTTTTTTTATTTTTGAATTTTTAAATTTTTTATATAATTATCTCAAAATTTCCTAATTTACCAAATATACTTAATTTACTATTACCCTCCAAGCAGCGGTGACAAAAATTTAATCCGCTATGCAACAGTGCCAAAAAATTTGATGTAATATTTTATGAATTAAAAATTTAAGCAATTTATGTTGGGATTCTACACAAGTATACGTATCGTTATCAAGTAATAAAGGACTTTCTATTTAAAGCCTCAAATATCAATCCCACGGGGAAGGTTTAAATTTGAACTGATAAATTTATTAGAAAATTCACAGAAAGTCAATACGAAATTACTGTCACTAATTTCGAATGTTGAAATATTATCAGAACTAAATTATTTAACTAATAACAAAATTGGAATATAATGTTTGAACAGAAACTACTAATCTATAAAACTATTAAACTATATTTATGTGATGAAGATTTCTTATGTGAAAAAGCATATTTCGCACTACAATGAGGTGCTGGTAAAATGAGATGAGATAAATGGTTCAATTATGTATTGTGTCAAATAGGAGCAGTTTTAATTCTCTATTCTGATACAATGTTATACCAAATCATTTGTTAATCTCAGGTTTAGTCTCTAAATCTGTGGCTAGGCTAGAAGGATACTGAGTCCCACTCCAGAGCTCCCACTTCCCTTCACCTAAAAGCTAACTCTCGTTTTAGTTTTTAAACACTAAGACCGAATTTGGAATTTTAGTCTGTCACCCTAAAGATTTTCCAATTCTACACCTAACATAGTATATTTTCCTATTTATTTGCACTTAATTCCATGAACGAAGTTCTCATTCACGGAATCAAATATGATCCTCGCTCTGTTGTAGAACTCATACTTCATTTCTCGGATTATATGTTTCACATCATATTTTAACAATTCAATTGGTCAGATCGAAAAGTAAATTAAGTTCAGAGTTGAAAAATCATCACAATTTATTTTATATTTCAATATTAGTACATCCATATTTTCTCTTCATTTCATCATATCTCAGAGTACGGAGAAAGATAAAGTAAACTACTATGATTTCATGAGAAAGATACAACAAAACACAAATTTCATATATAAAAGAAAGTTCATACAACACTAATAAACAAACAACACTTATCTGAAACTCTTTCTCAAAGAAAATTCCTTGTAGCCTCTTCTAGAAAATGAAGGAAGAAGAAATCTCTCATTTTTCTCCTTCTCCAACACTCTTAGAGAAAATTATAAGAAAATGGACTTTAAATGGTTGTGGAATGAAAAATGGAGGAATGTGTGATGTGTAGAAGGTTGAATGGAGGGGGTGAAATGGCAGGAAGAGTCTCTTTTCTGATCAATTTTGGCCCCAAATAAAGCCTAAAGTCGGTTTTCTAATAGGTGCCTCCAAAAACTCTTCAAAATGCGTCCAGATTCGTTGAATCTTCTAGAAATCGGGGTTGAACCGACATTCGCGTCGTCGACGCCAATGTCCTGTAATTAAATTTGTCCTCTCTGTCAAACGGCATCGTCGGCGTTGCTTCTGACGCCATCGGCGCTAAACAAATTTCAATTTCTTCATTTTTGCAATAAAAATATCTTCCATTAAAGTGCAATATCACCAAAAATAAGTATAAAATGTGGGTCTAATAATGCATATATTTTTTGTGTATCGAGGATCGACAGTCAGGTCTTAAAAGAAAACCCTATAATATTTGAAATTATACGTGCACATGCATAGTACCCTTAGTGTGCGAACTACAAATTAAATGCTAAAGTCTACAACATATTATTTTGCATACTTGCTGTCATAACTAAACTGGGTCAAGTTTTTTGCCATGGAATTAAATATCTGCATATTTGCAGGTCGGGTCAAGTATTTGGTGTCGCCACCGGAGATTGAAATTGATGTAATGTATGCGCACATTCTAGAGGGCATCACATGAGACAAAGATATATCCATTTTAGTGTTTAAAGACTATGCTCAATCTATTCAAAGCCTCTCGTAGTCAAGAGCAATCACAGAACCCTCCTACATGAATTTCTGGGAAGATAAGGATTTAAGGCGTCGCACCCACGCAGTGATTTGGGCGATTATTGGTGTTGAAATATCTGGTGTAAATGCCCATAAAAATGATTATCCTTGAAGTCATGGGACCATATTTTAGTCAAATTTAGTCTCCCATAACTTACGGACTGTTAAGACCCTTTATCAGAATTGTTTCACAAAAATTGTGATTTTTGGGTTAGATCGGCGCCTTCGTGCCCAGAATAGTCCTCCTTGGGTTCAAAGCCAAAAGCATGGAAAGTAGGGTCTGCCCCAGACACCTAGGAGCCAGACCCTGGCGCCAGTCCCGAGCACCTAGGCATCCAAAAATAACCCTTAGGGTCCCAAAACCGAATAGGCGGAAAGTGAGCGTCCAAGCACTGATGCATAGGCCTCAGCCACAACTCTTAGGTGCGTCAAGAGCTGCTAGGTTTTGATTTTTTGGTTTTTTGACTAAATTGACCCACTCGAAGCCAAAATTGAGCTTAGTGAAAGGTGAAAAAAATCACATGAAAGTGCTTAGCCTCCTACCATAATTAGCGACCAATCACATGCCTCATTAAGAATTCATTTTGGGCTCAGCATGGGTTAAAGAGCTTGCACCTATAAAAAAAACATTTTTCCTCCATTCCCTCTGATCCACCCAGCATTTTGAATCGGGGAGGGGACTCATTTTATGTGATCATGAGAATGGAGAGTGGGAAAAGGTGATAAAAAATAACTATTTTGCCCTCACTTTAAAATCTTCTTGGGCATCTTTTGATGGCCTTTTGGTCATTTTGGAGTGCTCGGTTTGCTTAACCGGGCAGCCTCTCCCATTCGACAGAGATCGATGCCATTTTGCTTAGGGTGGGGGGAGTGGAGTCGTGGGAGAGCTTTAGGAGTGGTGAGGGTTTCTTCCACTTTGAGCTAGGGTTTCCAGCTTCTTTCTCCACTTCTTCCTCTTCATGCTCCTCCACTTCCTCCTCCACTCCTCCTTCACTTGGAGGATCGTCCACCTCCTTGAGGGCATGAAGTTTTGAGGTTTTTTCTTGAAGGAGAGAGAGTTAGAGGTTGGGTGTTTCTCCACCTTTTCTTCTTGTGTGTGGCCATCCTTCTTCTCCGGCAAAGCCTTCGAGGAGCACAACTAAGAAAGCGTCATCCTAGCTCGGAGAAGACAACTTCGACAAACTCCGGTGAACTCTCCGGTGAGGAGGGCTTCTTCCACTCTTTGGGAAGGATTAGTGGGCTTCTCTCCTACCTTCTAAAAAAGCTTCTTCTTAAGCTCCGGTGGATTTTGAGCAAACTTCACGGTTATGAGAATCCCTTCTTCTTTGCAATTCTTTTCTTAGCTAGCCCTAGGCTTAGTGTTAGGAATGTGGATTTGATCGCCCGCATAGGGTGCGTGCGTCGGCGTGAACCGGAGTGACCACCTGCCTATGTCATGGATCGTTGGCTTTCCTAAAGCGAGCCATTAGAATTAAGGGTTTTCACGCATGGCCAAATACCCTTCGTAGAGCCGAGTGAATCCTTTTGTTATGAGCCCTAGCACAAAAATCCCATGGGTTGGAGCCCCTTATTTCCATTGCTTTGGATGCCCAAAATTTTCTTGTAGAAATTGGAAGGTTGACTTTTACAAAGCGAGAAAAGCTTTGTAGCTAGCTCACATTGCAAAGCCTTGACACGTCGTGAAATTGAGAAAAGATTTGTAGCTAGCCCATTTCACGATGGCGTTAAAAGTTTTTTGCTCGAAAATCTGGGGAGAAACTTCACACATGCCTCGCCAAAGCAAGAGCCAGCGATGTCGCATATCCAAGAGCCAAACCCTAGGATCCTGAGCAAGGATGTTAACACGAGCATGGTTTCCTATCAAGCATGTTTGCTTGCTTTGGGTTATGTCATGTGTGCCTTGCATGGATCGTCTTGCATACTGCACTTGCATTTGCACCACTTGTGTCTTGATTCGTCGTCCTGGACCTGTCAGCACCATTTGTGCCATAATCGGTCATCTCGGACTGGTCGGCACCACTTGTGTCTCGATTTGTCATTTTGTGTGTGTTTTTCTGCATGATCATTATCATTTATTTGAGTTGCCTTCGAGTCATTGTCACCTCAACATACCTTTTTCGGGCAGTTGCCGACACACATACCCTTTCAAGGCACTGCCACCACAACATGGCCCTCCTTTTATATCACTGTCTTACCGACATACCCTCTTCGGGTCGCTGCCCCCACGACATGCACATCCCTTTATATCACTGCCTTACCGGAATACCCTCTTCGAGCCGCTGCCGCCAAGGCATGCCCATCCCTTTGGGTCATTGTCGCTCCAGCATACATTATCAGGCTACTACTGTCATGACATGCCCGTTTTTTTGGGTCACTGCCGCCTCGACATACCCTCTTCAAGCCACTGTCGTCATGTTATGCCCATTTTTCCTAAGTTTGTGTCTTCACAGCATACTCTTTGTCACCATTGATGTCATTTAACTGCTTGCATTTGCATTTGCATGCTTGTATGGATAGCGAGTCAGGCTCGATAGAATAGAGACTCCTGTGTCGGTCGTGATGCATTAATGAGCATTGCTTGTCGGGTTGATCCCGGTGAGCAATGCAAGTTAAGTCATCGAGATTGACATAAGTAGACTTTACTAAGGATCCAAGAGACCTAACTCGTGTCACACATGCATGTTACGGGCTCGCATTTAATGACCAAGTAGGGTCCCATAAGGTACAATCTTAGTTTAGGATCATTAATGAGCTAAGTAGAGTGAATCCTCACAAAAGTGCGGTCAACAACTTTGTAGCTCACCAAATCTAATAGATGACAATCTCAAGCCAGTTAAACTGGTCCCGACTTAATGACGGTTATCTCATATTGTTGCACTACCTTATGTAGTGCATCAACTACATGACTACAAGGAAAAAAGAAACGAAAAAGTTTGGTTAACTCCCAATGTTGTGGTGTCAAAGGCTAGCACTACAACTTCAAGAGAGGATCACAGTGTCGTATTCCTTTCAACAAAAAAATATGGCATTGGACTGTGAAATAAAGGCTAATGCCGCAGCACCTGGATTGGTGTCATGAATCTAGCCTACGTGGAAACAAGGTCCACTCAGGGTCGCGACACTGAAGAAAAGTTTCAGCATGGTTTTGCAAACCTAGCACGCTGATGTTGAAAAGCAGCATCTAAATACCAACCAAAACCAAACCAAATGGCCTCATTTCATTGTAGAGGCAATGACGTGCGGCTACTCAAGGTGAAATGGCAGTCGAGTGCCAAGAGACGGTCCAAAAAACTCCTTTCACACTCGAAAAGGGGAAAAACGTCATAATGCTTGAAGAGTGACCTTACAACACTAGGGCAAACTAAAGGCCCAACTATCAAAGGAGCACTCACAAAAAACTTGGTTGGGGCAGGGAAACTCTAACAACAGTCTCACATGATTTCTCTAACACAAAAACTGAGGTCTTCCTAGAAAGGAAAAATCTCAGAAGGGAGATAAATCTCACCTATGTGGTGGCGGGGAGATGACCCGTAACTTGAAGTATGAATGACCACANTTGGGGCAGGGAAACTCTAACAACAGTCTCACATGATTTCTCTAACACAAAAACTGAGGTCTTCCTAGAAAGAAAAAATCTCAAAAGGGAGATAAATCTCACCTATGCGGTGGCTGAAAGATGACCCGTAACTTGAAGTATGAATGACCACTTCACCAGCTCCTATGGTTACCACGAATTGCAGCAACGACATCAAGGACTCCACCAAGAAGGAGAGGGCAACTGAGACAAAAGGAAGGAACAAGTTATTATGGCTGGAAGGGGAGAGGAACCACAATCCAAAAGCATTGAAAAACTCGATGGAAAACCAGAATAAAATTCAGCCCTTCAGGTCAGCCAAAAAACTCTCAAATGGTTATACATTGGGGTAACCTAAGGTTGCATCATTTATATGGAAAATAAGTTGGTACGACGTTGTAGCTCTAGATAGGGTGCTTCTAACATGGTAAATACCACGTCAACTATAAAGACAGGAAGTGTGGCTCAAGATATGTTCGTGTTAGTTGAGACATTGTGACTCAGGGCATGGAATTGGAGCACCGCTAACATGGTCGACGCCATGTCAGCAAACATCATTGATAATGTCAAATCAGGGGTCAGCATCGAGATTCGAGTAGATGGGGGGAACCGACACAGGGCTCGACGTCGCAGACATGTCAAACCCAGGTCACCAAACATAATTATGATTGTTCAATCGGGTGCCTCCATCAAGACCCGAGTAGTTGAGGCACCACGGTGCAAAGCTCGTAAACGAAGCGTTGTTGATGTGACAAACCCAGGTCAGTAAACATCGGTGTGGCCATCCAATAAGGAGCCAATTTTGGGACCCAAGTAGTTGGGCACATGGCTTGACATTGGGGTATCATTGACGTGTCAAACCCAACTCAGCAAACATCATTGTGGTTATCCAATCATGAGCTGCCATCAGGATTGGAGCAACCCTCATTGATATAGGGGCACTTCAAAGGGTGACGAGGCTTCTGAACATAACTAGTCCAAGAAGGCAAGATAAATAAACATTGTAAATCAGATAACTATAGCACATACAATGTATATCAACATAGCCATAATTTTATTAATATTTTTACATATTTTTAATAATTTCATAAATATGTAAAACAACA
>JXCR01014397.1:2127-16577 GCA_002079205.1 Phalaenopsis hybrid cultivar | reverse complement strand
ATCATCTCTGCCAGAAGCTTTTATTTTCCTAAATACTAACATTCATAAAGCATTTTCTACTTGCACAAAGGCTATCTCCAGAAGACATAATTCAACATAGTCCAGGTAAAAACGCCCAACATTAATTGATAAACTGCAAGAATTATTCAAAAATAAAAGGATACGAAAGTGCTAGCATCGAACAAAATTGTATTAAATTGATCAGAAATAAAAATATAATAGTAACTACTTCAGATTCTTTGGCTTCTTGAGGTGTGATATAAAAAAATCTAGTTTTTATTAGATCATTTATGTGCTTTGAAGTATTTGCTTTCACTTTGATTGATTGCTCCATAGAACTAAGTCCTTATCTTTGCTTCCTTCCCAATACTTTTCTTGCTGACTTACTCTTGAAATTATTGTGGCCTAATATTCCTTTTTTCCTTTCTAACGGACAATTCATTCCGTGGTGTCCAGTTTTGCCACATTTGAGACACATCTTAGAACCAACTAAACACTACCCAAAATGTTTTATCTCACATTTATCCTAAACTTGCATCTCCAATTGAACCTTCTGCTTGTATTCAAATTTTAATTTAGTTTTTTTAAAGATATCTCATTTTTCAAAACTTTTTCTTTTGCCTATTTGTTATTCCCAAATCTGCCTTGATTAATTCAACTTATTATTCTTTATGTTCTTTAAACTAACCCTTGGGATATGTGAAAGCTATTCTCAGCTTATCTTTGAAGCCTCATAGAAATCTATGACATTTTTCCTAAATTCTGACATTGTGAGTGACACACCTCAAAATTGAAGTATACTTTATCTCATACTACATGACTGCCTTGGACTCCTGTCTTAATTTCGGGTTGGTTAAAGGCTAACATTGATGGGTCTCTTCTTTCTAATGGCCTTGTGGCCCTGGCGTGGTGATTTGGGATGAATGGGAGAAGATCGTGCTCGTGACGAGGCATAATCAATTACATTGGGATAGCTCAAAAATAGAGCTTGAAGGGGCCCTCCTACTTTGTACGTTGCTTGAACCTTAGATGTTTGAAACCAAGGAGATTATTATTGAAGGAGATAATGAGATGATCATCAACTTGCTCCGGAAAAACATGGAAGCTAAGCAATGGCAACCTCAACTCGGCAGGGAACTTGCCATTACTTCTCTATACAAATTTAAATAACTGTTCTTTTTTGCATATAGGGAATGTAACAAAGTAACCTATTTTTGTTTGAGGCTAGTTTTGGATAGACCTTTTGTTTGGGATGCACACACTTGTGACACCACTTTTTTGAGTGTGGCGGAGGATGATCTCAATCACACTACTCCTTTTATGTAGCTTTTACAACATCCTTTGTTTTTGTTTAATTAAAAATGCACTTCTTTCAAGGACTCCTGTCTTATTATTCTATAAGGCTAACCTAACTAATGATGGCACAAACCAGTCCTACATATCTTAGACAAAATGATCTCATTAAATTATTGTGAATAGTGTCAATCCAAACTTTTTTTTGGTGTCGTTCCTGCCACCATCACTCTACTTCCTCTTCCAACATGGAAGTTCCAATACTACTTTCCTATTATTTGGGCAGACCATAATATTTAAATTTTTTTTCAGATTTTCAGCAACCAATCTTTAGCAACTGTTGGATCACTTGATCCCCCTAAATGTGGGTGCGTTGAAGGTTAAAATTGCAACGAACTGAACCATTTTGAAAAAAAAAACCCTCTCCCTTTGTGTAATCTTTCTGTGATCAACACAACGGCAATCAATCCTTTTGCCTTTGTCCATCCATTGTCAAGCAGTTGATAACCAAACGCTTCGCCATTGCATGAATTGTGCAAACTTTTATTTTTCTCCTCATTGCACTTTGCCGCTTTCCAGGTTACGTTAATAGGCCAATCAATTCACAAGCTTATGCATTGCATCAGTAGCCCATATAATATCTGATGAGCTTCATTCTTAATAAGATAAATAATGTTAAAACATGTTTAGAACTTAAAAGAAAAAAATTAACATGTATGCCAGTTTAATATTATTAGGAATACTTTTTTTTTATAATTGCATATGGCCTAGTATGACAACAATAATGAATAAATATGTTTTAATGCTTTAAGAAGTAAAGCAGAAATAACTATAAGTAAAAAATGCAACAGTTGCCGAAAACAAATAAATTTATTACTAATACCTCTTTTAATTCAGTATACTAAACAATGATATATCCATCACTCAACTTTTATTATCATTCATATTCTCAGAATTCATCATCTTAGAAATATTATATTATATTTATAGTCTTTGACATATTAAATTTTGTTATATCGCTACCTAGTTCATCAACTATAATAATCGTAGATATAGTTTAGTCAACTCAATATTGCACTTATTAATGTTTGTCAGATACCTACTAGGCCATTGCATCCATAATATCAAAGTCATAAATTTATTTATTTTTCTCTCGAATTTAATCTTGTCAGATTGTCTTTCACTGTGCAGGTCATTATTATAACTGCATACTTATCGTGAATTATATGTGTACATCAGAAATGCGTTAGCATAAATCTCAAAGAAATCCGACAGACTAAGAGTTTGAAATGCACAGGCAGGGGGCCCGCGGAGGCGAGGCCAAATGCATCATCATCGTTAGATCAAATTACTTAATTGACCAAATGCAGATTCTTTAGATCGGAACCTGAAGTCTACTGGATGCAGGCCGTCTGAACCAAGGACTAAGATATATCCAAGCTGAGAGAAGGCATCAACATAAGTCTCACCCCAACATTGCCAACCATCTTATAAGGGCATCCGAGACTGTTCATTAGGAGGCCGGGGGTTTACCACGATATACTCCAGGAACATGCCGAAGGACTCTTTGTTAAGGGGTGAGCTACCCAGCGCATTACGGTGATTCATCCTTTGCTTGATAGTCTAGTCTCATTTACTATCTAGGAGTTGATAGTAAATGGCCAAACTAGAGCAAGGCTGAATCAAACCTACCAATTCAAGTCCAACCGAACCGAAGACCATCAAAACTAACCGGAAACCCCAACTCAACATATAGTCGGACGCATGAGCCTTGCCAAACCAAGGGCGTTAAGCTCAACCGACCAAGTAATAGGGTAACCAAAACATAGACTTATGTAAAATACCTAATATATCCTGCAATACCCCCATTAATGTAAAGCCAAACATGTAACTACATACTTTGTACCCCACTCTACTATATATAAGGGGATCATTTTTTCAATAAGGGATAATCAAGAATCTTTTTTACTGTTCATTACTGTGCTCTCTACCCTTGCTCTGTCTCTCTTTCTTATTTTATAATCTATTTTTAAAATGTGACAAACATTCGGATTCAACATCGTAAAATGTTCGGTAACTTGGAGTATGCTAACAACAAGAAGCGGAGAAACACAAGGAGAAAAAACCAATCAATGAGGCTGTTGACATGGAGTGGATTATGGAGTTCGTGCAACAACTCCATCAATTAGGTAATCAGATGCTGGATTGAATGATAGAGACTATCCAAGAAGCTATAGCAAGGGGAAGGGAGCTGAACCCTCGAGGGAAGAACTCTCAGGAGGAAGAGCCGACGCTCAACGACTGAAAGGGTGATCTAGGGCCCAGAAAGAGCAGGAGAATCCAAGTACAGGGACATTGCTGGGTCGGCATTGATGGACAGACAACAGTTTGAGCACACTTAGGCCCCCTGCTAGCCAGAGAATGGTTCACTCTGACAGATTTCTGTAGCTGAACAACCCTCAAAGAAGTTTAAAACCTCCTCAATTGAATCCTACGAAGGTCAAATTGAAACGACCGACCATATAACATCATTCAAATCAATCGTCTGCTTGCTAAGGATTACTGACACATTGAAGTGTTACCTGTTCTTTACCATGTTGAGGGACTCGACCCTTAGTTGGTTCAATGGACTGCCAGCTAGAGTGATCACCTCCTTCAATGACTTCAAGATGATGTTTGTGGCACTAATCGCTATCCAAAAGCCCAAAAAAGAGTTCACAGGTCCTGCTGCGGATCAAACCAGGGCAAAATGAGAGCCTTTTCTCCTTAGTCACTTGACTCTGGATAAAAATATTCGAGTTGCGGGATTTTGAACACTCAATAGCACAAGCTGCGCTTGCTCAAGAGCTGAAGGAGAGATCATTTCGCCATGCCTTAGGCCTTCATCGATTGAACATCTTGATCGAATTGTTGGAGTTGTCCAACAATCACATCTCGGCTGAGTATAATTCTAACCTAGCTTCCACCAGAGCGTAGTCAAACCACCCATCTTTTGCAGAAGAGGACCCTCATAGACAATAGATGAAAATTGAGGGAATACTCGTATCCTTCCATTCGGCTGTGATACAAAGACAACTGTCTGTCTCAGAATAATAGGGAACCTGACATGAATCACAACCGATGAGGTCATGCTCGATACTTAAACCAATGACCGACTCGCAGGAGCTGCTGTTGAATGATCATGAGTCTTTGAAGGCCTCCGCCAAGAGTTTGGATGGCGGAGATGGTCGAGGAATTTCAAAACAAGTAGTACTTCAAAACAAGTAGTACCACCGATGGGAGCCAGAGCTTTTCTTCAAGACACCAAGAAGTACTGTGCCTATCATAGAGATCATGGCCTTGAGACGGAGAAATGCAAACACCACTGGAGCATGATTGAGGCGTTGATAAGAGCTGGAAAGCTCAAGGAATTTGTAGCATCAGGAGTAGCTCTAGTAGAAGAATTGTCAGATGAGCCAATCCGAGCGAATGCCATCTACATTGCTGGATTAGTACCGAATAATTTTGGAGGCAAAAATTCGTCTTGATGAGCCAACCAAAAGAGTCTTCGATCAGGAGCACTGTGCACAATTTTCACTCCGAAGCGCATCATCCCATCTACCTATTATATTCACTCATGTAGACTTGCCCTCAAAAGGGAATGCCCATAACGACATCATTGTCGTCACTGCTATGATAAGTAACTACCAAATTGATAGCATCCTGGTCAACACTGGCAGCTCCGTGAACATTCTTTTCTGGTTAGTGTTTGACAAGATGAGACTCAAGGACGATCGATCGGCTGCATTGGTCAGACCAGTGAATGGGTTCTCGGGCAAGAAGAAGAAAGCATTTGGAATAATTGCATTAGCAGTTACCTCATTGGTGGTAGATTCATCACAGAATTACAACGCCAATGACTATAAGGTTGTGGTCTCAACATTTCACATTGGAGTGAAGTCTCTAGGCGATGGAGAGATCATTACCGTTTAAGGGGACTTGGAGTACTCTTGGACCTGCTACCTTTGAGTGTTTGGAACTATGGAGTAGGAGCCGCTTGATCTCTGAAACCAACGCGAAGGGTGTCTCAAGACCAACGACACTACTCTTTCAATCCCTGCAGTCGACATATAGCTTAGTATATTTTTTCTAATAAGTGAAAATTTTGATGCAGAATCTAAAGACTTGTTGATTCAAACCCTTTGGGATTATTGAGACATCTTTGCTTGGTCAACAATAAAGATGCAAGGGATACCAGTCGACATTGCTTGTCATCAACTGAATATCAATCCAACCGCCTGACCAATGAAACCGAAGATAAGGTTTTCAGTGATGACCTTATCTGGAATAATTCGAGAGAAGGTACAAAACATGAATGAAGCCGACTGCATCTGGGAGGTGGAGTACCCAACCTAGGTCTCGAACGTGGTGATGGTGCAGTAGGCGAACAACAAGTGGAGAATATGCATGGACTTTACCAATATGAACATTGGTTGTTTGAAGGACAACTATCACCTGCCGAGGATTGAAGCTAGGTGGACTCAACGGTCGGCCATTCAATAATGAGCTCCCCAGAAGATTTCTTGGGCTACCACCATATCAAAATGCACCCAATCGATATAAAGAAGAGTACTTTTATCAATAGTGATGGTGTGTTTTTTACAATGTATTGTTCTTTGGGCTTAAAATCTTTGGAGCTACCTACCAGCGCCTCATGGATGTAATTTTTCTAAACAAAAAGGTAAAAATATTGAAATCTATGTGGATGATGTGTTAGTTAAGTGTCGGTTGGTTGAACAACCCTTACAAAATATAACATTAGGTTAATTCAACTAAAGTACACCTTCAGGGCATCAATAGACAATTTTCTCGGTTATCTTATAACCATTGAAGGCATAAAGACAAACCTCAAAAAGTGTAGAAATTGCTAAACATGCATGCTCATCGGAACACAAAAGGAAGCTGGTTGATTGGATTACAGGCCTGAGCCATTACAACTTCAAGTTGGGTGACAAATGCGCAGCGTCCTTCAAAATGCTAAGGAAATCAAAAATTTTGAATCGTCGAATGAGTACGAGCAAACATTCAAAAACCTAAAGGACTTTCTTGTGTCGCCACCACTTCTCCAAAGTTTATAACCAATCAAAGAATTCTCTTTGTATTTTGGAATCGAACTCAAAGCCATCAGCTCAGTTCTAGTTCGAGAGGAATTGAGTAGTAGTTTCCAGTCTTTTTATTTCTGCTTGCAGGCTCTGACTATACTTCGGAATGCATCCAATTCTTGTCATGACCGAACAATCTCTTAAATCTGATCTTACTCGGCCAGAGCATTTCGGTCGGCTTAAATGGTCAGTGGAGCTCAACGAGTTCGACATCTCCTACATACCCCGGACTGCGATAAAGGTGTAAGTAGTTGCGGAATTTTTGGCAGACTTTTTTTAGTCATGCAAGCTGAAGAAAGGAACCGCTACTGATAGAAGACTTAGATCCTACACATTGATAGTACTTCTAGCTAGAAGGGAGCATGGCTCGGACTTTGCTTTGAGCAGTTCGGCAGGAAAGCACCTCTATCACTCGGTCATAATAGAGTTTCAAGTCACGAACAATCAGATGGAGTCTGAAGCTAGAATTGTCGGTCTGAGCCTTACTTATGAGATAATCACTCTATATCTCCATGTGAAGTCAGATTCACAGCAGGTGGTGAATGGGGAATTCAAAGCCAGAGATGAAATGCTGGCAAATTACCCGATCGAAAGCTAAAACAAATATATGGAAGTTTGCTAACTTCAAAATAGAGCACATTGCTAGTGAGAACAATTAAGTGGCCGATCTTCTATTCGACTGCATCTGCTTGGGGGAGAAAACACCTCAAAGACTATTCCGACCGACTATTGAAAAACTTGAAGCAATGGAGGTGGAGTTCGAAAGAGTAAAAGTTGGATGAACCCCTACATCCACTACTTGGGGACTGGAAAGATTGCCGAGGAAGTTATCGACCCAAAGAGATTCAAATGCAGAGCGACTCAATATCTGCTAATAGAGGGTAGCTTTTTGGAAAGTTTGCCACTTCCTTTTATTTGAGGTGCGTAGTAGAGAACAAGACATAGGACGTCCTCCGATAAATACACTCTAGAAAATGCAGGAGTCACTATGGAGGAAATTGTGTGGCTCGGAGTCTAATGGCAAGGATACTTTTGGTCTACACTTCTGAAAGATGCAAAGGAATTCTTTAGGAAATGCAAAGAATGCCAGAAATACACACCACTGAAACATTAACCAACCAATAGAGTGTAGCCAATAGTCAGCTTTTGGCCTTTCGCCATTTGAGACCATGACATCCTTGGGTCGTTTCTACCATCAAAGGATCAACAGAAGTTCTTTCCGGTCACAGTGGATTACTTTTAATAATGGATTAAGGCCGAGATGGTTGCCAAATTATAGTGGAAGTCGGTTGGAACTTCATTTGGATAGACGTCATTTGTCGTTATGGGTTGCCACTCATCATTACTGATAATGGGACAGTTTGTTAACCAAGGAGCGAATTTTTGCCAAAATTAAGGGATGTGCCTGAAGTTCGCGTTAGTACATCATCATGGACCAATAAGCACACAGAGGCTGCAAACAAGATTATTTTGAATCTGCCAACAAAAAGAGTCGAAAGAGCAAAGGGGAATTGGGCCTATATTCTTCCATCAATCTAGGCGGTTCGAACAATTTCTTCAACAGTGATCGGGAAAACTCCATGTATGCTGTAGCACGGAATGAAAGCAATTTTCATCGGTCTAATACAACCACTATAGCCAGGGAGTAGTGATGGGCTCAGCATTAGATGGAGTCAATCTGGCCGACTGGTAGAAGGTGAACAGTGAAGGAGTAATGCTCGCATTTGATTTGGCAGAAGAGAATCATACTAATTCAACCATTCAACAGAACTAAGTCAAGAGGACGGTCTGCTACTACAACAAGAATGTGCTGGAGAAGACTTTCACTCTGTCGACCATGTATTGAAGAAAGCTAGTCCAATGGCACGTGAACCTTTTTGGCATGCTGGACCATACTTGGATTGGTTCATTCATAATTGACCAAAGGATTGCCTCTAGAGCATACAAGCTCAAGACCTACACTTGGAAAGGATTTCTCTAGACTTGGAGCAGTGACGATCTCAAAAGATTTTTTTCTTAGACAAACAACTTATACAACATCTGAAAAATAATAAACTAGTTTTCATTTCCAACATGTAATTTTTATTTTTCAGAAGTATTAAAAAACGATTTAGCCGTTTATGTGCATAATTCCCGGGTTCAAATAATACTCGGGGAACTCGAGAAGCTCATGCACTTTCATGTCTAGCCAAATCTCAGGGAACTTGAGTAGTAAAGTTGGCAGCGACGCTAAGGCGTTCGATCGGTAGGATGCACAAGGAGCCGACCTACAACTCTCACACATTATAATTCTATGACTCCAAACTTAAAATAGATAAAATTCTTGAGGTGATTCCCTGCCCATTAGCGATAAGCTCTGCGAAGGGTGTCGTGCAAATCACCCCAAAAGCGAGTCTTGACGGTTACACAAAAACAGTGACAAGATCGGCTTAATAAGCCTAACAAAAGCCTAGGGACTCGGGAAGGGTAAAATGTGTGCCTGCCATCAACACCCCAAACAAACTAACAACGATGCAATTCATCTGATCGATAGAGAACAATAAAAAATGACGAACAACGAAGCAAGACATCTGATTGACATTTAACACCAAAAATCGATCCTCAACAGACAACCATAAGAAAAGCCTATATCTCTAAACTCTAGTTAGATAAAGCTCTGGAGGTGGTTCACTGCCCAGTAGCGATAAGCTCTGCGAATGAAACCTAGCAAATCTTTTGGAAGCAAGTCTCAATGGTTATCCCTATGAGAGGTGGCGATCTGACCAAGCAAATGAGACATGAGAAGTATAAGACTTGAGACGAGCGGTGAACACAACAAAACTAACAAAAAAAGATTCTCCTAAGGGACGTGCAATCGATCATCTCAAACACACCACAAGCAATAAACAGTAAAGAAAGAACTGTAAAGGTAAAAACGAGAAAGGTAAAAAGCCGGTTGATAGCCACATTTCATTTCATATATGAAAAGCTTGCAAAATTTCTCCAAAATCGTCCTTTAAAGAAAATTCATTCTATGATTTACATTCAATTAAGAGAGAGAAAAAAAATCTAATTACATGAATCCCTGAGTTTGAATCAAGCATTGGACGAGCCTTCGTCAGCTACATGCACCCCCTCAGATTCTTCTCTCCTTCCTTCTAGTGCCATTGGGATGGAGAAGGGTTTGGTAAATTCGTTCAAGCCAATGTACTAGGGTTGATCATCCTTACCTGAACGATTTAATCGATTGCCAGCTTTGTTCCATGTCAGAGATGTCGGGCCTGATCATCCAAGCACTCTTCCACTATCTTCATCATAGCCTCATTCTTCATTAGAATTTCACTCTCCTCATGAATAACAAAAAGTCACTCAGATGCGTTCTCCAAGTTCTCAACCTTTTTTAGCCGTGCCTAAGCCATAATCGCCCGCTCCTCGGCAGCCTTTGCTTGAGCCTTGGCAAGCTTGGTCTTCTTCTCGGCATTGAGAGCCCTCTCCTTAGCATCAAGATAGAGGATAAGTGATGCATAGCCGCGAGCCCCACCTTATGACATAGGTCCTGTGGGCGGCTCTCGTCGAGATGTTTTCTCAAAACACTTGGACCCGAAGACGTCCGCAATCGTTGAAGTGTATACATCAGCACCCAAGGTGTTAGGGAACAAGTCCCTCATTATGTTTATCAAGGCAAATCGGGTGCCTTGCTCACAAAAATTTTCAACTGCTTCTGCATAGGACTCCAGCCGCTCGAGGCCCTCTCAATCTTTTTCCAGGAGAAGAGGGAAGTGAAGTTTTTAAATCAGGCGCTAGAGCCTTTCTTTTCCTCCTACTACTTTTCGATTTAGAGAGGGTGGACCCAGGCTCCGATTCAGACTCAGTCCAAGCTTATTCCCTAGGACGAGTTTTCTCCTCAGAAGCAATAGTTTCAACCACTAGTTCTGACTCAGTTTGAATAGCCGGATAAGGTCGATTGGCCTCCACCTCTTTGCATAATCAATGAAGCTTGTAACAACTGACCAAGGCGTCACCTGATTTGGATCCGACCTTTCCTTCAAAGACTTGTTCTCGGTGTTATATCTCAAAATGCTCAAAGTCCTCCAACCTCTTCCCGTTGTCCCCTCAAAGGACCTATACCCATCAAAGTAGATTTTCTCTCAGTCAGAATCAGTTCTTAGTGGTGATTCTTTGTATCACAATAGTAGTCTTAGTTACACAATGGATATAGTCTGAACTTGCGGTCGCGTCGACAACACGGTCAGTCGTCATCTCTTGTCTGGCCACCTTAGCAACTTTCGAGTAGAAAACCTTCTTCCACGATATGTTTTGAGAAACCTAGGTAACCTTCTCAATTTGTCGCTGGTCTTCCTTAGCATCAAATGTCGTCCGCAAGGCTACGATCATTGCCCCAAATGTGTATCGATCTAGAACCTTGTTCATCACCATCCGACGATGTATTGGAGGATAGATAGCTGCCTCCCCTCGACAACCGAAGTCATGCCTCAAATTAGCGGAGGCACACTCTTCTTCTTGTTATATACTCCACCAAAAGGATAGGTCGGGATTCCCCAGTCTATGAAAGACTCGAGGAGGAAACACTTCTTCCAATCCCTTATTTTGTACGCAAGTCCTAGCATGTGGAACTTTTTGGTCGACCCAAACAACACATAGCCGTCTAACTCGACTCTGATGGAGAACATGTAGGAGAAGAGCTCCTGCAACCATAGTCTCTCTTTGGCGGCAATAAACAACGAATTTATAAATAGTATTGCTGAAATTGAAAATCAATTACAATGACGACTCTTCAAAACAGGAAATGAATGACAAACAGAAACAAACCACACAATAGAGAATGATGATGGTGCTGGGTGGTGGTTTGCTAGTAGGGGAAGAGCTTGTTAGACACTGCCGGTACCGTGGGAGTGCAAGAAGGGTTGGGCGACAACTCTGAAAAACAGGTTGCAACGAGTTGAGGGCCTGACTGCTTTGGTTTGGAGGATTCGACGTCAATTAAGAGAGGGTTGGAAGGCCTAGGGTGGAAGCTATTGGCTTCTGGGATGGGGAGGAGCAAGTTAAGAGGGTCGAGGGTGATAGCGACACGCCAAACCAGTCAAAAGGTTTATGGATATAGCAAGTAAGAAAGGCAAGAGGCGATTCACGACTACAATAGATAGGCGGGAAGTTGGAGTGGTAGTGTGGAGGCAGACCCTTTGCAACAAATAGTTTGCGGCTAGGAATAAGGAGTGCGGCAATCAACAGAGCCCTGGAGGCTTCAACTAGACAACAGGAAGGGAATTATGGGCTTGGCGGTCGGACATAGAAGGTGAGGGCGCTATCTGGAATTAGTTGATGAAAAGTGGATTGCGGAGGGGAGTTGAGAAAGATAATCACCATATTGGGATAGAGATACAGCTGGAGCACAACCCAATCCGTCAAATACACAACCCTCTAAATAAAAAACAGATGCTGACGACTGTCCTGACAGAATTTTGAAACAAACTTACAAAAAATTGGACTCTAACATTACAAAAAACAGATAAATAGAAGATGGATGGGCACGAAGTGAAAACATGGAGGGGAGAAGTAATTCTCGCCTAATGGAAGAGAGGGGCTGGTTCAGCCCCTCTACCTTAATGGTTTCCTCTGAACCGGGTTGTGCTAGTTCATCCTCCTAGCCCCCATGTAAGTCCCCTAGGGTTGGGGAGCTTCGACCTCACTTGTCCAAGCTTTTTTCTTCTCCCAGTAGTCAAGTTGGTCATGTTGTAAGCTCCCGATAAATCAATTTTTTAGGCGACATCATTCCCCGATAAATCAATTTTTTAGGCGACATCATTCCAAAGAACATCTTCATAGAATATGTATTCATCCTCTTTTGGCATAATCTGAGACGGAGGTACATAACGTTGTAGGTTCTCCCAAGCCAAATTCTTAACAAATAAATATATAATATGCTTCTCCTTGATAAACAATGCTGTCAGGGGGATCAACTCTGGAATGACATCTCTAGCAGGTTGGGGTATCCTAACGTGTAATCACTCATGAGAAACATTTTATTCTTCTCAGTAAGGACATGGATCCCACGATAGAATTATCTTTCTTTCACAAAATCCCAGGGTGATTTCCCACCACTGTGATTCATCCATCCTATCTGAGCGTATGTCAGAAGGTACACCGTTGAACCGATTTTTATCCCAAATGACTCGCAATTGTCTTCTAGAAGTAACTCAAAATCTTTTCATCTCTGACAAGTTGGATCTCATTTCTTAAGTACAACTCAAGAGGTAGCTATATATCTGAAATGCTTGAAATCTTTTTTTCTGGAATTGACTCGTGTTTACTATCGCTCCTCAAGCTCATGACTCTTTTGGACTTCCAAAGTTAGTCCTGTTGATGTCCTCTAAATGCCTGCTACATGGTAGCTCGAGACACTATAATCTCATATTCTGCATGAACGCCCCTTATATCAAATTCACACCTTCTTGAAAAGCTACTGTTACCTCAGTTGGAATCTTTCTTTGAGGTCAACTGGAATCGATAACGTCTCTTCCTCGTTGGCTATAAGTTGAGAATCTTCTTTGAAGTTTTCATCTTCTTCTGGATCAACTATCATTGTCGATTTTTCAACAATACCGCACTCATTGAAATAGATCACTCCTCTGGTTGTGCATTCAGATTCACCATACCCAAATTTGTGGCACTTGCAACATTTTCTGATTGTGACAGATTTACAGTTGCGAATTGGTTTTACCTGTTCACCACTCTGAATCAGCTTGTCTTTTGACGGGGTTGTCTTGTGTGTTCTCTTGGGTGTACTCTGGCTGTAAGATTCTGAGGTTGAACTCTGCCTGTAGGATGTTGGAGTTGCTCGGTGATGTGGTCTCTCCACTTCTGATGCTAGAGTTGCCCCCTCTGTCCGCAGTAAGCAGGGAGGAACTGGTATTATGTCTCTTGCTTCATCTTCAAATTCTCTCATTCTCTCTTTCGATTTTTCTGATCATGATTGAGGGTAACCTCCCATTGGATTTCATCCTCAATGTCTGCAAGCCTTCGCTGTAGTTGATGAATTTCCCACTGCATCTCTTCCCGGATAGACTCGTGTGTGTATCTGTTTAGTAGCATGGCTAGGGTTTATAGTTGGGAAGTGAAAGAGGATGTAAGGGACTATTCGACAACGTGGAGGATTTTATTTGGGGTTGCTGAATTTGAAAATCAACAAAGGAGAATTAGGTTAGGTCAAAATGTGGCTAAGGTTTTGGAATATGAAAGAAAATTTTGGTGGAGGCGGCTTGGGTAATGCGGATGCTAGAAAACTCTAGGGTAGGACTAAGGTTAGGCTAGCTCTGATACCAAATGATATTAGAGTTAACCCAAATCACAATAAAATTAGAAATAGTATTGTTGAAATTGAAAATCAGTTACAACGAGTCTTCAAAATAGGAAATAAAAGACAAACAAACACTAACCACACCCTAGGGAAGGTCGACAGTGCTGGTTGGTGGTTGGCTAGTAGGTGGAGGGCTGGTTGGAAGTTGCGGATATCGTGGGAGGGCAAGAAGGGTTGGCTGCAGCCCTGGAAAATAGGTTCAATGAGTTGAGGGGCTGACTGCTTTGGTTTGGAGGATTTGACGTTAATTATGAGAGTGTTGGAAGGCCTAGGTTGGAAGCTGTTGGATTACAGGACGCGGGGGAGCAAGTTAGGAGGGCTGAGTGTGTTAGTGACATGCCAGACCAACTGGAAAGGTTCACAACTGCACAGACTTGTGGGGGTAATTCGCGACTACAAGGCAGGGAAGGGAGCTAGGGGGGAATTCGCGACTACAAGGCAGGTGGGAAGTAGGAGCAGTAGTGTGGAGGCAAACCCTTTGCTGCCAGGAATAAGGGGTACGACAATCAACAAAAACCTGGAAGGTTTAGTAGCACAACAGGAAGGGACTTTTGGGCTTGGCAGCTGGATGGAGAAGGTGAGGGCACTGGCTAGAAACAGTGGAAGAGAAGTGGACTGCGGAGGCGAGTTGGGGAAGATAATCACTAGCTTGGGAGAGATAC
>JXCR01014380.1:0-13838 GCA_002079205.1 Phalaenopsis hybrid cultivar | reverse complement strand
TTTTCTCAAAGCAAGTCCCTTATAGCCTCTCTTATAATATATGGAAAGAAGAAATCTCTCACTTTTCTTCCTCTCCAACACTTCTTTGAAAATAATTCACACTAAAAAACACACACTCAAAAATATATAGAAAATAACTCACTAATGGCGTGTAATAATTTAAAGTGGCAAGAAGAGAGCAAACTCGGGAGACAAATGGCGAATAAAATAGAATGAAGACAAAAAGGGGCAAAGAAAGGCCTTATTTATGATCAATTTTGGCTATAAATAGAGCTTAGGGTTGGTTTTCCAATAGGTGCATCCAAAAACTCTTCAAAAAGCATCCAAATTCATCAAATCTTCTAGAAATAGGGCCTGTAAAATTACTGGCGCCGTCGGCGCCCATTCTGCCGATGTCGGTGGCAGTGGCCTTTAAATTAAATATGTGCTCTTTGTCAAATGGCACCATCGGCACCCAGACTGGCACTCTCCACACTGAACAATTTTTCAAATTTTCCATTTTGACTCGAAATTTCATCCTTTTTGCTTCCTCTTTGCTTCAAGTCCTAAAAATCAAGAACCGTAATAAAATATAAAAAATAACTTTAAAGTACAATATCACCAAAAATGAGTATTAAATATGGGTCTAAAATTGCAAATATTTTTGGTCTATCACTCCCCAAGGAATTTCAAGCTCTCCCCTCTTTGCCATGGAGGGTGGAAATGTGCAGAAATGAGAGGCCATTAGGGGCAATCAGTGGGTTTCATAGTTTCTATGTGGAGGACAGAAATGTGCTAAAATCCAATTAGAAGGTGGCAGCTTGGATGGGTTTAATTTTTTGTTTTATCCAAGGGGGAGCTTTTTGAATTTAGATTTTCCAATGGCCAACGTGGTCGGCCAGCCAAGTTCAAGTCACCAGCTGACTTAGTAAGGTTAGGGCTCAGGGTTTGGTGAAGTCAAATGAGGTTGGCCATGTGTACAGGTGTTAGATTAAAGAGTAATGGGGTGAAGGGCCATTTTGGGTCAATTTGGGTCAATACATGGTTTGGGCTGGGTTCAGCCCTCAAGGAAGGTTTGGTTGCTGAATAAAATCAGGAGGTTTAGCTTAATCATTGGGGATGAGTCACCATCCAAAGAGATTTGGCTAAACATGGGTTAGAGTGATTCATTGAAATGGTTAAAAACCTTTTTAAAGAGGCTTAAAAGTGACTTGTCCTCTTGCCATTAATAGCTTTGATGAGGTGANTGGGGATGAGTCACCATCCAAAGAGATTTGGCTAAACATGGGTTAGAGTGATTCATTGAAATGGTTAAAAACTTTTTTAAAGAGGCTTAAAAGTGACTTGTCCTCTTGCCATTAATAGCTTGATGAGGTGGCAAGGCTCTCATGGCTCGCCTATGGCTTGAGACTGGCTTCATGGCTTGCATGTGGCTTGGCCAATTTTCATGAGAACAAATTTTGGATTTATTTAGTATTTTTTGTGAGTTTTTTGCATGATGCTTAATATGGCATGATTTGATTTTGAGNTGGCTTGAGACTGGCTTCATGGCTTGCATGTGGCTTGGCCAATTTTCATGAGAACAAATTTTGGATTTATTTGGTATTTTTTGTGAGTTTTTTGCATGATGCTTAATATGGCATGATTTGATCCTGAATTTAAAACATAGGGAATGATTTTTATTAAATGGATGATGGGGAGGAAAATCACCATATGGGTTTTTGATTCAAATTGGGCTTGTTGAATTAAACATGGTGGGCTTGAACCTTTAAAATTGAGATTTAATTTGGGCTTATTGAATGTTGAATTTAGTATAGGAAGATGTCATTAAGAGTTTCGAAAGAATTTCAGGTGATTTGAATTAAATTTGAAGGTCAATTTGGTGGATTTTGTCATATGATCAAAATTAGGGCTTTTTTATTTGGATCAAATTGGGCTTGTAATTGGGTCAAATTGGGCTTGAATTTTGTTTATATAGGGATGGGGGTACTAAATTTTTGTTTGAAATTGAAATTGGGCAAGATTGGGGTCAATTCGGCCAAGATTGAGGCTAATTTGGGAAAATTGGGTCCCTAAGAGCAAATTTAGGGCTTTTGGTCAAATTGGGTAAAATTGATCAAATTGTGTCAATGTAATGGTTAAAAATTGAAATTGAGAATATTTGGGATGATTTTGGAATTTTTGGGTCATGTGGGGCATTTTGGTAATTTCTAGCAATTTTGGGTGTATTTTGGGAATTTGGTGACATAGGTGAATTTTGGTCAATTTAAGCAGTGGTGAGTGGTTTGAGATGATTTTTTAGCAAATTTGGGTCTTTTGGGTAATTTTTTGATTTTTGACAAAAAATTAGGGTCGTAGGGGTACTTCGGTAAGTTGGTGATTTTGGGCTAGAAGGGCAAGTAAGCCATGAGCCATGCCAAACAAATAGGAGCNATTTTGGTAATTTCTAGCAATTTTGGGTGTATTTTGGGAATTTGGTGACATAGGTGAATTTTGGTCAATTTAGGCAGTGGTGAGTGGTTTGAGATGATTTTTTAGCAAATTTGGGTCTTTTGGGTAATTTTCTGATTTTTGACAAAAAATTAGGGTCGTAAGGGTACTTCGGTACGTTGGTGATTTTGGGCTAGAAGGGCAAGTAAGCCATGAGCCATGCCAAACAAATAGGAGTCATAATAAGACTCATTTTAGATGCTCAATATGTCGGTTCTAACCCTCTTAACCAAAGACTAGGGGTATAGGTTCATTCATATGAGTATTCTAAAAGGAATCATGAGACCAAATCAAGTGGTCTTAGGGTTTGGGGTATGCAATAAATTTTAGTGTGTGCAAGCCATCTCAACCAAAACTAAACCACCCAGGGTTAGTCCTGATGTCTAAAAATCCTATGGGAGACTCCCCCTGAGTAGCCCTATACTGGCCCGTCCTACTAAGTGATTGAGGTTAGGACTAATATATGGAACTTCAAGTTGATCAAAGAAGAGTTTAGAGTTTTAAATTGTGAGGGCTCCTTTTCTAGTCCTCTAGGAATAGTCAACAGGAAAGTCATATGGCTAGAACCTAGGCTACTAAAGATGAAAAAGCTAGACCTCAACCGATAATGAGGTCAACAAATGGACCCCTAATAAGTGTGGTTTGTCGAGAAAGCACACTGCATGTATTGGAGTTTACCAATGAGATAAACAAAATCAACACAGATTTCCTAAGTCAATAGACCTAGAACAAAGAGTAGATTTTTTTGAGAATTATTTTTGCTGCGGAATTGGTAAGTGAATATCCCATCGGAATGAGAACTCGGAACTCCTGCTAGTGATTAAAAGGTGAATTTCAAATTATCAGGTTTCGGGTTTATTAACAGACAAGAATTAGAATTCAGGTATTGACCCCAAGATGGGAATTGAAATTTGGGTATCCATCATGGAAGGAGAATTTGATGACTTACTCCATTTAAGGTGGTGTAAAACCAATCTCAAAGAACAGGAGCTGGATGCCTTAATTAAATCAAGGGGCTCATTCCCTCAACCCCTAAAGTTTGATATTTGAACCATTACAAAGCAATGTAGAATCGGATGTTGATATCCTCCGCCTCTAAATTTGATATGTGGATCATTGCAAAGTAATGCGAAATCAGATGTTTGTATCCTTTTCCTCTAAAGTTGATATGTGGATCATTGCAAAGCAATGAGGAATCAGATGTCAGTGTCCTTTTCCTCTAAAGTTGATATATGGGTCATTACAAAGCAATGCAGAATCAAATGTTTGTATCCTCTTCCTCTAAAGGTAATATGTGGATCATTACAAAGCAATACGGAATTGGATGTCTGTATCCACTTCCTCTAAAGTTGATATTTTATAGAAACATATCACTGTGTTGGGAAGGAATGCTCAAGATCTCAGATCCAACCCAAGAGGTAGTGGAAAAGATCAGATTGTGAAGGAAAGCATAAGGACTCAGATCCAACTCAAGACCTGATCAGGAATATATCACTACATTGGGAAGGAATGCTCAAGGACTCAAATCCAACCTAAGAGGCAGTGGAAAAGATCAGATTGAGAAGGAAAGTACAAGGACTCAGATCCAACTCAAGAGCTGATCGAGAATATATCACTACATTAGGAAGGAATGCCTAAGGACTCAGATCCAATACAAGAGGTAGCAGAAAAGATCAAATTGAGAAGGAAAGCACAAGGACTCAAATACAACTCAACAGCTGATCGGGAATATATCACTACATTGGGAAGGAATGGTGAAGGAATCAGCTCCAACCCAAGAGGTTGCGGACAAGATCAGATGGAGAAGGAAAGCACAAGGACTTAGATAGAACTCAAGAGCTGATGAAGAATATATAACTACATTGAGAAGGAATACTCGAGGACTCAGATCCAACCCAAGAGGTAGCAGAAAAGATCAGATTGAGACGAAAAGCACATGAAATCATATAAAACTCAAGAGCTGATCAGGAATATATCACCAAACTTGGGAATAAATGCTCAAGGACTCAGACATAACCCAAGAGGTAGTAAGAGGGAATGAGAATCTCAATACTGACCACGAGTACAATATGAAAATATTGCAAAGAATTTGTCGTGTTGAGATCATAAATAAGTGTCATATGAAGATCAATATTGTTGAGAAAATATTGTGAAATTTTGAGCAGAATGTGTAATTCTGTGGGATATGAAGAAAGCTAATGCAAATCAAGATAGTCGCGCTATGCAAGTAGAGAGTAAGAAACCTTGGACTCGAGATAAACAAACTTAAGAAATTTTATCATTTTCTTTTCTTGTTGTTTTTATCACATTTAATTATCAAAATATATTTTCAAAATTTAATTTTTGTTGATTGATTTTTCAAAATTATTTGATGCTTTAGCATCAGGCGTTCGTTGTGTTGTTCTTTGTTCATTATAATCTGGAACCAGCGCATGGTTCTGTGGCCCTTTATCAATCGCATGAAGAGGGAAATTGGACAAGCAAGTTGAAATCTGAAAGAAATTTTATTAATCTAATTCAAATATGAGTTACAGATTGAGTACATGCTGAAGTTTCAAATGACAACATGCTGAGTACATCTAAAACATCATATAATAAATACATATCATAAGCCGAACGTATCTGATACATGTCTCATCATATCTGCTACATCAAAACATGGTACAAAAAGGTGTCTACTGACTGTCCATCCTTGATAGGGTGAGCTCCTGATCTAGTTGATATACTAATCCACGCTCCAGCACAAGAACTCCTTTTACGTGTACTTAGAGGTGCAACCTTCTCATAGCTCATAAGGCTATAGTTCTTCCAATTCTAGGTCTGAACGGAACCCCCGTGGTATTTTGTTGTCTTACATTCTTTGGAACGTTACAGATACTCTGGGATATCGCACTCTCGGGATGCAGTGTTTGGCCAAGTTGGCCCCATTTCCTCTGAAAATTAGTACCAATCCCATTGATAGTGGAATCTCAACGAAACCTTTGAACTCTCTGAGGCAAATATCGATTTCTCTTCCAAAGAGTACGTTGCTTTTTCTCATGAAAGACACTATGCAAAAATGTCTAACTGAGTCATGATTGTCAATATGGGGAGGAATGCAATCCCCTTTCTCATAAATGTTAATTATGCAGTTATTAGGGATGCAGTTTGGTGGTAACATACTCCATCAAACCAGCCTATTGACCATTCCTTTTATTGCATAAGGAATTGGATCCACGTCATCATATCTTAAGATTCTAGGGGGTTCCCTTGCCTATCTTCAATAAAATTATAACAACAACCACGTTAAATGGTTATTCTTCCTTTCCTACGCATCTATTTTTGTGGCTCTGAATAAGTTCTCAGCCTCAGCTGATCAGATCGACCTCCATCCCTCAGGTCGAATACACAGTCCAAAATTCTTTTTTTATCATTTTCTTAAAATTCCATGGTATATAGCTCCAAGCCTTCAAAAATTTTGACAATTCTACATTGAACTTCTTCGTAGAACTCGAACTCTCTTCTTTTGACTCTATACATTCTTTCAAATTTTGCTGTGGAAATCTCCTCAAACTGCCAAGGTCATCTCCTTGTCTAAACATCTTCAGGAGCCCATGTCAGATATGGTTCTGTAAGAAATGGAATGTATGACTCCCAATTTGAATACGGTACCTCCTGGGCTCCCACACCAGCGGTTGTGAACTCTTCAAAAGAACTATTACAGTCTAAATGTTGAACGTTGCATCCTAGACATTTGACAAATACTCCTTTGGTAGATGCTCCAGGGGAATTTCAACATTGCATAGCGAGCAGTGGTAAGATTCATGGGATTTTCTGTCTGCATCGGCTCTGTGACCGGTTGTAACTCATCCTCTATATTAAGTGGGATATAAGAGGTCTCCTTCATGCATGGTTCGTAAATCTTCCCCTCAGGAATAGAAGTGAGCAGACTTGCTGCATCCTTCTGCCACCTTCTTTCTTCTTGTAGGAAGGCTCTATGTTTGTGGCAGTTAGCATTGCGACATTGCGTTCTTTTGAGTGGTGCATTCGACACTCTCTCTTCATCGGCACCTACTAAATCCCCTGTCGGAGTACTTATCAAGGACTGTAAATGACTGGTTCCTTTGATTGTATATTGTTGTTAAGTGATTACTTTCTATCTATTTCGTAAGGAGTCTTCTCTGGTGCCCATCTTTAACAGAGATGGTAATCTTTCCTTTTCCCGGTGACTAACGATGTCCATCAGGGGATTCTCATATTCTACATTGACTTGATTGAATTCTAAGTCCAACTCTATAATACCACCCTGAGCAGCCCTTTCTTCATTCAGTGTGAGATTGAAGCCATCTCAAAAAAAAAAAACAGCTTTCGTCCTGACATTTCTTCTGCAGAAGACAGAAAAAACATCAGTGCACTGGCATTCATCACGACCAAAAACAAGAACGAAGAACTTCNCTACATTGACTTGATTGAATTCTAAGTCCAACTCTATAATACCACCCTGAGCAGCCCTTTCTTCATTCAGTGCGAGATTGAAGCCATCTAAAAAAAAAGTCAGCTTTCGTACTGACATTTCTTCTGCAGAAGACAGAAAAAACATCAGTGTGCTGGCATTCATCACGACAAAAAACAAGAACGAAGAACTTAAAAGAAATTATTATTAATTTTTTAAAATTTTATTTAATCAATTCCATTTAATTTTAATTAGGTTTTGAAATTTAGAAAAGGAAGAAGAGAGACAAAGTGGGCAAATTTCAAAATTTTTTATTTTGTTAGGGTTAATTTATTACAAAACTTGGGACCTATTCACATACGTATGGCCAAATAGATAACGCCAGAACAATCAAATTTTCAAAAGCAAATGTTGATTTCAAGTAGCATCACGTGAGGTAGTATATCTTTAAGTAGCGAANAAATTTCAAAATTTTTTATTTTGTTAGGGTTAATTTATTACAAAACTTGGGACCTATTCACATACGTATGGCAAAATAGATAACGCCAGAACAATCAAAATTTCAAAAGCAAATGTTGATTTCAAGTAGCATCACGTGAGGTAGTATATCTTTAAGTAGCGACCATTGACCGACAACATAGGTCTTTCGCCCTGAAAATCCACCAGCTGGTAAGCTCCTCCTGAGTAAACTTCTTCTATGAAAAGTGGTACTTCCAAAATTTGTTCAAAATTTTCACCTAACTTACAGTGTGTAAGAATATGCCATTTAAGAACGAGGGCAAGATCACCAACATTAAACATCCTCGGGAGGACTAATTTGTCATGAGTCTGCACCATCCTTGCTTTGTAGAGCTCTAAGTGATGTTGTGCTTCTAATTTCTTTCCCTCATAACCTTAAATTTACTGAAGCCTGCGTTTTGCACTTTCTTTGGTTGTGATTTGGTTGGCAACGACGACTCTGAGAGATGGGTCTAAACTTCTAGACGTAGTACAGCCTCAGACCCGTACACAAGCTTGTAAGGTATACATTTAGTGGGAGTCCTGAACGATGTCCAATAGGCCCACAAGGCTTCTAATAGTTTGTTATGTCAATCTCTTTTATTTTTGTTCAGTGTCTTCTTTAGAATCTACACGAGCTTTTTGTTGAAAGATTCGACAAATTCATTTTCCCTTATGTAGTAGATTGTGTAGTATCTCCAATCTATCTGTGTTGTTTAACAAAATTTTTTATCTTTGTGCTTTTAAAGGCTAGCCCATTGCCAAAAATTACCCTGTGTGGACCACCGAAATGGTAGACTATATTGGTCTTGAAGAATTGTAGAACATGTTGTGATGTAACCTCTCGTAATGGCATTGCCTCTACCCACTTGGAGAAATAATCCATAGCGGCGAGGATAAGTCTGTGTCCCTTAGAGGATGGAAATCTATCACACCTATTATATTCGTTCCCCAACAGTTGAATGACCACGAGACAACAGTTGGGTATAGCACATTCGGAGGTTGGTGTAAGGTCAGCCCATGCACTTGACCAAGGTGACACCTTGTAGTTGTATTTTTGGAATTGAATATCATTGCGAGCCAATAACATTCAATTCTATTGATCTTCATCTACATCTTTTGCCCTGACTAGTGAGCACCACACAATACCACACAATCTGATAGCAAAGAGAGCACCACACAATCTTCATCTACATCTTTTTTGATAATTTTCTGTGCCTCTGCTCTGCTTAGACATCACAGCCACATCAGATCGAACGATCTCCTGTAGAGAGCATCTCCTACTAGGGAATATGACATAGCTCTTCTTGTGATGTTATATGCCTCAAACTTATCCTCTGACAGCTTTCCAATTTGTAAATATTCTATTATTAGCATGTGTCAATCTTCGTTGATGTCAAAAACTATAATTATCATTCCTTCTTCTTTTTTGATCATGTGTAGACTGTCAAGGACGATTAAGGACAAAACTCATCTTCCTTGTACTGTAATATCAATGGAATCCTCCAGAGGACATGTCAACTCCTTAGCAAGTTTTGCTAGAGCATCGATATAGGCATTATCTCCCAGAGAAATCCTATATAAAGTCACATTAGGGATCTATTTGAGTAGCTTCATTGTATACTGGTGGTACTCTGCTAGCCTCAATTTCAAAATCTTGTATTATTCGGTGACTTGCTGAATGATGAGTTGAGAATCACCATAAATGGAAACGTATGTTATATACATTGAGATCGCCAATTCCAACCCCATGATTAGTGCTTCATATTTTGTTTCGTTGTTTGTACATGGCTCTCTCAGGTGGTAGGAGATTCTCAACATAACTTTATTTGGCATGATGAAAATAAAACCAATCCCTCCTTTGCCTGGTATAATCATTTATGATCCTTTATCTTTTCAGGCTGATGAAGCCCCATCGAAGTACATTTCCTAATGTCTGACATTGGAGTGTTCTATTTGTAGTATTTGCTCATCCGGTAGTTCATCGTCTAGTGGGGACCCAGTTGGGAGTGGGTATACTGCAGAAAATCTACTAAAATCTCTCACTTGATAGCAAAGAGGGGAACAAAACTTATATCAAATTACAATAGAACCATCGACCATCTTGCTAGGTGTCCAGAAAGTGTTGGTCGGGTCATTAAATATTACAACGGATTAACTTTCAACACGAGGGTAATTTTTTGAGAAAGCATGTAGTGCTTAAGATTTTGGGCGGTGAAAATTAAATCTAGACAATGCTTCTCAATAGGAATATACTTCATCTCTATTGGTATTAGACATCGACTCAATTAGTAAAGTGCATTTTCCATACACTCGTTATTAACTTGTGCTAATAAGGCTCCAAGAGAGTCGTATAAGGCGGCAGTGTAAAGTATCAACATTTTTCCCCGAAGAGGGGCTGTCAAAATAAGAGGTGTCATTAAGTATTGTTTAACATCCTTGAGGGCCTAATGGCATTTCTCTTCCCAAAAAAATTTGGCATCTTTTTTAGTTATTTTCGAGAAGGGCTGACACCTACCAAAGAGATTATAAATAAAGTGTCTCAGATATGTCAACTTTCCTTAGAAGGAGTGAAGTTGTTTCAAAGTATTGGGAGGATGCATTTCTAAGATATCTCTAATCTTATTAGGGTCGATCTTGATTTCTTGATGACGAACAACGAATCCTAAAAATTTCTTAGAGGTAACTCTAAAGGCGCACTTTAAGGGATTCATCTTAAGATTATATTGTCGTAATCATTTGAACACAATCCTCAAATCATATAAATGGTCTATTTTTTGTTTACTTTTGATGACTAAATTATCCACATAACACTCCACTTGGTTGTGAATGAGGTTATCAAAGATCTTTGTCATTTTTCGTTGATATGTTGCTCCAACATTCTTTAACCCGAATGGAAACACTTTGTAGCAAAAGATCCCAATCGGCATTTTGAAAGCTGGGAGTGTCGCATCTTCTGAAGTCATCTTTATTTGATTCTATTCTGAAGATCCATCCATAAAGGAGAAAATTTCATGTGTCGAAGCGATGTGCACCCTTTACTCTCATATTGGTAATGGAAATTCATTTCTTTGACACACCTTATTTAGTTCCCTGAAATTAACACATACACGGACTTGTCTATTTTTCTTCTTAGCTGGAACAATGTTGGATAGCCATGTGGGGTATTTCTCTTCTCTAACAAAGTCAGCGTCTATAAATTTTTTCACCTCGGTAATGACTTGTTGCTCTATCTTGAGGCGCATTCTTCTGGGAGCTTGTTTATTGGGGTCATATCTTTGTCTACCCCAAGCTTTTGTACTGCAAATTCTGCTGATAGCCCTGACATTTCATCATAGCTCCAGCTGAAGCAATCTTTAAATTTTGATAATAATCTTATCAATTCTATGGATTCTTCCTCACCGAGTAAAGAACTTGTGAAGGTTGGTCGAGGCTACTCCTCAGTCCTGAGGTGGATTTCTTTCAATTCATCAAGTGTTGACTTGATTTTTTCTTCAAATTCTTTTGGAGTATCATCTATTTACTGATCATGAGATTCATTCTCTACATCATGATAACCCTCCTCCAATCTACTAGTAACAACCATGCAAAATTCTGAATCATCAACTAGTCATACAGTACCAAATCCAAGACCTTCTTTTGAATTAGGAGTTCGACTTTTAACATTCCACAATTTTTCAAAAAGTTGTAACTTATCTTTTGGCATTTGTTTTAGCACATATCCTTGTTATATTAAGTTTTGTACACATGGAGAAAAGTAACCAAAAGGTAATTCCATTAACTCATTAGAATTCTCTTCTAAATTTAGATGATTTGCAAGAATGGTTAAAGGGGAAGCACGATAAAATTTGATCGACTTCAAACCAACACTATGGATTTCTTTGACCTCTAAATTCTCATCCTTTTGAGGGTAGATTGGAGTAAGGGTCATGGCGTTCACATAGTGGTTGATATGATCGTACATCGATTCATATTTGTTATTCTCTTCGTCTTTCAAGGAGATCTCGCATTGAGGTTTATTCTATTTTATCATCATCATTTCTTCCTCAAAACTTTATCCATTAGAACTTTCTTCCATGACGATGTTGATGGTTTGCCTAGTTCATTCAACAATCGTGTTGGGTCTTCCTCGTCCGTGTCCCTGACCTCGATCTAGGGTGTATGGGCTATAAGAACCTCTACCACCTCGTTGTGAAGAGACAATAGTAGATTGTCGCAGTAGAGTTGAATGACCTCTTCTTTTTTATTCTTGTGAGTCTTCCACTTCATTTGATATTTCAAGAGGAAAGAAAGCTTTCTTTGGAGGTGCATAGTAGGCGGCATTTTCATGAATGTCTACTTCATGAACCGAGAATAGTTGTAAATCCCCTTGAATACATTGTGCTTGTCATTCTTTAAAATATTTGATGTATTGAAGTAAGGATAATGGAACCATATTATGCTCGTGGATCCGTGGTCTTCCAAGTAAAGCATTGAAAGATGGTTTTGCATCGAAGATATGAAATTTTGCGGTTGTTACTAGTTCTCCAATTTTCATTAATAAAGTAATCGATCCAAGGGCTCTTTGTCCCTTCTAATTAAATCCTCTTAACATCATTTTATTTGCTGTAAGTTCTTGAGCTTCAATATCCAAATATGCTAATGTCTATAGAATCATTAAGTTTATTGATGCTCCCAGGTCTACCAAGAATCTGGAAAATACAAATATGTCGATATTAACAAAGATGTAGAAAGGTCGGTTATGGTCGGTGGTACCAAGAAACAAGTCTAATCTATGAATGTTATCCCAAGCTATTCTTTTGATAAGCAAACTTCATTCAAGGATGTGCTGGCCAACAGAGCTAAGCAGATCTTTGGGTCAAACAAGGCTATAGCCAGAGACTCTCTCATCTTCTTTGATAGGATTAGAGCGTCGTAGATGCTTAATTTGGCCGACAACCTCCTAAGCGAGCTAGCACGTTATAATCAACTTTTTATAATCCTCTGATTTTGACTTGGCTATGCGGCTCTTCCTTTGTCGGAGGTGGAGGTAGCTCTTCCTGAGTGACTATTTGTCCCTCCTTATCCACTGGAGCTATTCTTGTAGGTAATATCTTCCCGCTTCTTAAATTTACTTCTGTAATATCCTTTTCCTAAGATGTTGTAGGTAAAATTTTTGGTGTCTCTTTTTCATCAAAGAGATCCAAACTGATAACAAGTGGCACACCATAGAACTTGAGGATTGGTCCCTCACTCCTGGTTATATCATAACTGGCATTGTCGATGTCTTCTTCATTCTCATTAACAGGCTCATCGAACTCAAGTATAATATAAGGATTGGTTTGGGAATCGAGATCGGAGTTAAATTGAACAAAATCAGTTATGTTATCATTTGAAATAGTTAAAACATAGCCAAAATTATAATCATTATATTCATAATACCCCAGTGGGGCAAGAAGATAATAATATATAGTTAGAGGTTCGAGAATTTCCTTCCCCAAATCTCCCCGAATATGAGACAACCAACCTAACAGAGGCAGCTCCTATCCTACCCCCGCACTTTCGGTCTTCACGACGTTGCTCTTTTCTTTCTTTTCTGGTTGTGGTGATTTTTCTAGAAAAATCTCCAACTTAGTCTGAGCAGGTTGTAGATTCTGAACGGTTGCCTGAGCTGAAGCGGTTTGAATCTGATCCAGTATCTTCTTCGATGACTTGCTCAAATAGTGCCCCAATCATCTTTTTCTGCATATGGATCTATCAAAACGATTGGCTCAGTTGAAATCATATTTACAAAATGTTTTTCAGGTTCTTTTAAATATTCCGTCAGGAGTGTTATATTTCTCTCTTTATAGTTTCTCTCGATCCAGTCCTTGAAGAATAAACAACCTTCTATCATATGTCCCAAAATCCTGTGGTAGGGACAAAAATTAGGATATTCTTTCTTGTCTACTTCTTCTAGCTTCTTCGGCTCTGACAATCCAAACTTTGGCTTTTTCATTAAGTTTTTGAACATCTTCAACACAGCCTCATCTTTGAAAGAATACACTCTTCTCCTTCTTTTTGAAAGAGTCGGACCCATTCTATCTTCTCTTCGGTACGATCCTCCCTGGTATGACTGTTGGCTGGATTGGTCATACTGTTGTATTTTTTGTTGAGCATGTTGTAATGATTGCTGAGAATTTTGGTGAGAATGCTCTGCCTATATATTTATCGGATGTTTTCCCTTCTCTATCTTTGCTACTATTCCAGACTTCTTTTCAAATGCTCTGGTTGCCCTGGATTTTTCCACTTTCTCTTAAGAATCCATATGTTTAACTTCCTCCTATAAACTGCTGGCTTTGCTTAACAGCTTATCGAAGGACTTGATGGTGATTCTCTTGAGCATGAAAGCTACTGGTCCATGTATGATTTTGAGTAGAATCTCAATCTCATAGTGTTTCTGTAGTTGAGGTTCACATTT
>JXCR01014360.1:0-15458 GCA_002079205.1 Phalaenopsis hybrid cultivar | reverse complement strand
AGAGAGAGAGAGAGAGAGAGAGTGTGTGTGTGTGTGTGTGTGTGTGTGTGTGTGTGTGTGTGCATTTGTCTATGAGAAAAAGGGTGGGAGGGAGGGAGGGAAAGAGCAAGGAAGAGCGGGAGATAGAGGGGAAGTGAGTGAAAAGGGAAAGGTAGCTGGTAGTGAAGAAGAATGTGAGTGAGGAGGGAGAGAGCAAGAGTGAGAGAGTGTGAAAAATAAAATTTCTACTAAGAGTGTGAGAGATATGGGGAGGAGTGAGAGATTATGAGAGAGAGAGAGAGCGAGTAACAGAGAGAGAGATAATGAGAAAGAGGCATATGGAGAGAGAGGGACAAAGTGAGATACAAAAAGAAAGAGAAAGATATGGAGGGTGAGACACAGAAAGAGGGAATAAGAGTGGGAGAGAGTGAGAAAAAAATGAGAGAGAGGAGAGAGAGAGAGAGAGAGTGTGTGTGTGTGTGTGTGAGTTCGAGTTTGTCTATGAGAAAAAAGGTGGAGGGAGGGAGGGAAAGAGCGAGGAAGAGCGGGAGACAGAGGGGAAGTGAGTGAAAAGGGAAAGGTAGCTGGTAGTGAAGAAGAATGTGAGTGAGGAGGGAGAGAGCAAGGGTGAGAGAGTGTGAAGAATAAAATTGCTACTGAGTGTGTGAGAGATATGAGGGGCAAGAATGGGTAAATTATAGAGAGAAGAGTGAGAGAACAAGTGAGGGAGTGTGATGGAGAAAGTACAAGAAGAGAGAGTGAGAGATAGGAAGGGAGATCATGTGGGAGAATAAAAGAGGGAGAGCCAAGAAGAGATGATTAGGAGATTAAAAGAGAGAAGAGGAAAGAAGAGAGAGTGAGAGATGCAGAGTTAGAGAGAGTAGATAGAAGGTGTGAGAGAGAGGGTGAGAGTTGGAGAGCTTGAGAGGATGAGAACATAGTAAAAATGAGAAACATAAAGATTAGGAGAGAGAATAGTGGCAACAAGAACAAGTGAGTGAAGTTATAAGAGAGAGAAGGTCTGAGAGAGAGATAGAAAAAGTGAGAGAGATAGAGAGAGAAATGAAGGGAGTCAGGGTGAGAGAGTGGAAGGGAGAGAGAGATGGGGGAGAGAAGAATTGAAATGAGTGAGAGATAGAGCAAGAGAGAGAGTTGATTGAAGGAAATGGGAGAATGAGTGAGAAATAATGAAAAAGTAAGAGATTTATGAGGTGGGAGAGGAAAAGAGAAAGATAAAGAAAAAGGGTGGGAGAAAAAGGAGAGAAGAGACAAAGAGAGGGTTGAGAGAGAGAACAAATGAGAAATAGAGAAAGAGAAGTGAGAGAAGAGAGAGAGATGGATAGAAAGAGAGAGTGGGGCGAGAGAGGAGGTGAGAAAGGACAAAGAGATGTCAAAGATGGAGAGGAGTGAGACAAGGAGAGAGAAGTAAAGAGCTATTACTCTTCTTTGATCCTCCACTCACTCTCTCTCATTCTTTTGACTCCCTCTCCCTCTTCTTTCACTCTCTCTTATTCTCTCCTGTTGTCTTTTTTCCATTCTATTTTTCATTGTCACTTTTTCACTCAGGAGAGTGAGATCAACGTGATGGGAGGAACAAAGAGGGAGGGAGAGATACTGAGAGAGAGAAAAAATGAAGGAGAGGAGATGAGGGAAGAATAGCATGAGATATAATTTCTCTTCTTTTCTCTCCTCTGACTCACTCTGACTTTCTTTTCCTTCTTTACTCATTTCTTCTACTCCCTCTCTCAGCACCCTCTTCTATCTCTCTCCCTCTCAAACTCTCCCTCCCTACTAGATTGAAAGAGAAGAGATGAGAGAGAAAATTTCTCTCTCCAACTATAACTATTGATCTCTTCCTTTTTCCTCTCTCTATTTATCTCCTCACTCTATTTTGCTCTTCCACTCTAGATTGCTTTATATCTATCACTCATCTAGAATCCCTCTCTCACTTTCTTTATTTTTTTCTCTCATTCTTTCTCTCTCAAGAGATAGGGAGAGTGAAAGAGATAGAGAGAGAAAATAGATATAGAGGGAGAGGAAGAGAGATTACTCTCTCCCAATCTTTCTTTTTGTCATCACTTCTTTTTCAATAATACAAAACGTGAAAGAGAAAAAGAGAAAGTAAGAAATGAGAGTGACTAATAAAGAGCAAGAGAGGGAGAGGAGCGTAGGGGAACAAAAAAAGAGACAGGTATAGAAGAGAGAGAAGAGAGAAGGAAAGAGAGGGATAGATAGAGAGTTAAGGCCGCTTTCTCTTTCACACTTTCTCTTTCTTGTAATCTCTCGTCTCTCTTCTAAAACTTTTTAGCTTATTTATCTCACTCTCTTCCTCACTCTCTCTCGAGAAGAACACAGAGAGGGTGGAAGAAATAGAGAAATTAAGAGAGAGAGGTGAGCAAGAGAAATTAATACCATGAGAGAGAAAAGAGGCAGAGGTGTAGGGGCGCAGGTTGATAAAGAGAGATAAAGAGAGAGAGCAAGGAAGAAAGGGAGTGAGAGAGAGATAGAGAGACACATAGCGAGAGAAAAGAGGGAGGGATGGATTGAGAGGGACATTTTTATCTTTTTTCTCTCTCCCTCCATCTCCTCTCTTTCTCTCTTATTCTCTTATCTTACTTGGCTTCTATTCTCTTGCTCAGTCTATTCTCTCTCTTTTATTATTCACTATCAATCTCACGCATTTTTCTTTATCTCTCTCCTTTCCACCCTCTCTCTGCTTTATCTCTCTCTCCCTCCCACTCTTCCTCTCTCTTTTTCTCTACCAATCTCCCTTCTCTCCTCACTCACAATCTCTTTCTCCCTCTCACTCAATCTATTCATCTCTCTCCTCTCTCTCTTACTTTTCTCTCGATCTCCCTCCCTTCCTAAATCTCTTCATCTCTCTCACTTTCTTCATTCTCTCTATCTCTAATTCTTATTCTCTATCACTCTACTCCTCACCCTCACTCCCTCTCTCTATTGATAGATAATGGTATAATAAAGGTTGAGAGGGAGGAATGAAAGAGAGATTGTGTGAAGGAAGAGAGAGAAAGAGAGATGGCAATAGAGAAGGGAGAGAGTGAGAGAGATAATGATAGAGGGGGATGAGAGAGCATGAATTATTAGAAGGATAATATAAGGGAGGGAGAGATAGAGGAAGAGAGAGGAGAATATTGATGGTAAGAGAGGGATAGAGAGTATGCCTCCCTCTCTCTGTCTTTATGTCTCTCTATCTACCACCTCTCTCTCATATCCTTTTCTTTATCTCCCTCTTACTTTCTCTTCTAAGGGAGGAAGGGTGAGATGAAGGGATAAGGGACAAAGATGGAGAGTGGGAGGAAGAGAGAGAGAAGTGAGAAGAAGGGGAGAGAGAGAGAGCAGAAAGATGAGTGAACAATAAGAGGAGAGTGGGGAGGAAAAGAAAGTATGGGTGAATGTGAAAGAAGGAGAAGGAAAGAAAGATAGAGAGAGGAAGGGAATGAAGGAGAGAGAGGGTGGTATTGATAGAATGTGAGAATTCAAAGTAGGAGAGTGCAATAGAGAGAGAGAGGGAGAGGGGGAAAAAAGTGGTCAATATTCAGGAAGTGACGGAGGGTGGGAAAAGAGAGAGCATGGAAGAGAGAGTAAGAAGAAGAGGGAGAGATAAAGAGAGAAGTAAGAGAGAAAGGGACAATGGTGAAGAAGAGAGGGAGGTCATGAGAGTGATAAATAGGGGAGAGCAACATAGAATGAGTTAAAGAGATGGGGGAGAGCAACATAGAATGAGTTAAAGATATGGTGGAAGAGACAATGAGAGAGAGAAAGAGAATTAGAAAGAGATATGAGAAGAAAGAGAAAGAAATAAAGGGAGGGTGGAGAGAGTAGAGATAGAGTGGGAACAAGAGTGAGAGAGAGAGAGGGTAAGAAAGATAGAATCAGAGAAGGATAGAGAGTGAGAAAAGGAGAAAGTGAGAGAGAGAGAGAGAGAGGTGGTGCAGATGAGAGATAGAGACAAAAAGATCTAGAGAGTAAGAGTAAAACAGAGTGAGTAGAAAGAAAGTGAGAGGGAGAAGGGAGAGAGAGAGAGAGAAGAAGTTAAGAGTAGAAGAGAATTTTTTTTTTCATCTCTTCTTTTTCTATCTTGTAGGGAGTGAAAGTTTAAGAGGGAGAGCGAGAGGGAGAGAGATAAAAGAGGGTGTGGAGAGAGGGAGTAGAAGAAATGAGTAAAGAAGGAAAAAAAACTCAAAGAGAGTCTGAGGAGAGAAAAGAAGAGAAGTTATATCTCACGCTATTCTTCCCTCATCTCCTCTCCTTCACTTTCTCTCTCTCAATATCCCTCCCTCCCTCCCTCCCTCTCTCCTCCCATTATGTTGATCTCACTCTCTTGAGTGAAAAAGTGAAAATGAAAGAGAATGGAAAAAAGACAACAAGAGAGAATAAGGGAGAGTGAGAGAAGGTGGAAGAGAGAGTCATAGAATGAGAGAGAGTGAGAGGAGGATGAAAAAGAGTAATAGCTCTTTATTCCTCTCTCCATGTCTCACTCGCCTTTTCCACTTTCACATCTCTTTGTCCTTTCTCACCTTCTCTCTTGCTCCACTCGCTCTTTCTATCCATCTCTCTCTTCTCCCACTTCTCTTTCTCTGTTTCTCATTTATTCTCTCTTTCAACCCTCACTTTCTCTTTTCTTCCCTTTTGCTCCCTCCCTTCCTCTTTATCTCTCTTTTCCTCTCCCACCTCATAAATCTCTAGCTTTTTCACTACCTCTCACTCATTCTCCCCTTTCTTTCAATCAAATCTCTCTCTTGATCTATCTCTCACTCATTCTCAGTTCTTCTCTCCCTTCCACTCTCTCACTCTAACTCCCTTCATTCCTTCTTTGTCTCTCTCACTTTATCTTTCTCTCTTTTAGACCTTCTCTCTCTTACAACTTCACTCACTCGTTCTTGGTGTCACTATTCTCTATCTCAATATTTATTTTTCTCAGTCTTACTCTCTTCTCATCCTCCCAAGCTCTCCAACTCTCACCTTCTCTCTCAAGCCTTTTATCTTCTTTCTATAACTTTTCATCTCTCACTCTCTCTTCTATCATATTCTCTCTTTTAATCTCCTATTTATCTCTTCTGTGCTCTCCCTCTCCTATTCTCCCACATGCTTTCCCTTTCTATCTTTCACACTCTCTTCTTTTACTATCTCTCTCCCACTCCCTCACTTGTTCTCTCACCCTTCTCTCTATCATTTACCCACTCTCACCCCCCAAATCTCTCACTCTCAATAGCTATGCTTCTTTTCTCACTCTCTCACTCTTGCTCTCTTTCTCCTCACTCACATTCTTCTTCACTACCAGCTCCCACTCTTTTAGAGTTAGAGAGTGACTATGAGAGAGAATGATAGAGATAATAAGAGAGAATAAGAGTGAGAGAAGAGGGAGAGCGTCAAAGGATGAGAGAAAATTATAGGAGGATCAAAGAAGAGGAAGAGCTCATTCTTTCTCTCTCCCTCTCTCATTCTTTTCTCCCTCTTTCACATCTCTTTGCCCTCTCTCATTTTCTCCCTACCTCTCACTTGCACTTTCTATACATCCCTCTCCCTTATCTCACTTTTCCCTTTCTCTATCTCTCTCTATTTGTTCTCTCTTGCTCAACCTCTCATTATCTATCTTTCAGGTCCCTCCCTTCTTCTTTTTCTCTCTATTTCCCTCTCCCACCTCTTCATTCTCTAGCTGTCTCACTATCTCTCTCTCTCTCTCTCTCTTTCTCTCCAATCTTTCCGCCATCTCTTTCTCTTGCTCTCTCTATCACTCGCACTCGCTTCTTCTCCCCCCATCTCTCTCCCTTCAACTCTCTCACCCTGATTCCCTTCATCCCTCTCCCATTCTCACTTTATCTATATCTCTCTCTCACACTTTATCTCTCTTAAAACTTCACCCACACTTTCATGTTCTCACTATTATCTATCTTAATCTTTTGTTCTCTGATCTCTTCTCTTTCTTTCTCCCTATTCTCTATCTCTCACTCACCATCTATCTCTCTTTCTTATTCTCTCTCTAACTCAACATTCTCTTATTCTAACTCTCACGCTCTCTCTCTCATCAAAATCTCACTCTTTTCTCACACTTGCTCTATAACTACTCTCTATTTCTCATACTCTGTCACCTACATCTCGCATCCTCTATCACTCACCCTCTTCACTGATTCTATTGCTCTTGCTCTCTCACTCTCCTAATCTTTATCAAATTCTTTTCTCTCCTTCTTTTAATCCGTTCTATCACTTTGTAATAATCTATCTCTAACTTTAACTCTCTCCCACTCTAAACCTCTCTTCTCTGTTATTATCTTACCACTATCTTCTTCCTTGATGCTCTCTCCAACCTCTCTTTCTCTCTCACTCTATCTCTCTATCTCTAGCTAACTCTCTCTCTCACTTGCCCTCCTAGCCTTCCTCCCCTTTTAATTATCTTCCACTGAGAGGGAGAAAGTGTGTGAGAAGATTATGAGAGAAGATATAGAGAGAGCTCTCCCTTGCTACTTATCTCCTACTCTGTCTCTTGTAATATCTTATTTTATCTTCTCTTCTCTATCTCTTCTCTATCCCTCTTCATCCAAGCTATAAACCTTTCTCTCTCTCCATTTCTTTTAATAAGAGATGGAGAGAATGAGATATCAGGAGTGGGAAAGAAAGGGAGTGAGGAGAAATATAGAGGCGGGGAGAATGAAAAAGAAAGAGTGATAGAGTTAGGAGATAGAAATGGGTTGATAGCATGAAGGGGAGAGAGAATGATAAGAGATATAAGAAAGCACGACCAAGTGAGAGAGTAGTGAGAGAGAGATTGATTGAGGGATCAAGAGAGAGAAAGTGTATGGCTCATTCCTTCCCTCTATTTAACTTGCTCTCTCCCTCTCTCACACACTCACTCACTCACTAAAGAGAGAATACAAAGCATCTCACTTTCTCTTTACCTCCCTCTCTCTACCTTCTAAGTGAGAGTGAGAGAGGGGTGAGGTAAGATAGAGAATATACCTCCCATCTCTCCCTCTCTTATTCTCACTCCCTCTCTCACTCTCTCATTCTCACTCTCTCTATCTTCCTCCATTTCTCTCTTGCTCCTACCTCTTTCTATTACTCCATCCTTCTCCTCTCTTTTTTTTCTCTAGTGAGAGATCCTCTCTTTTTTTTCTCTAGTGAGAGATAAGTAGAAAGGAAGAAAGAAAGAAAGAGGAAGGGAGAGAAGAAAGAGAGAACATCTAAATAGATAGAGATAGAGAGAGGAGAAAAGTTTATAAATCAATGGACCGAGGAGACTGAGTATGTGATTTAGAGTGAGTGTGGGAAAGAGAAAACATAGAGAAGAAGAGATTATGTTGGAGCAAGTGAGATAGAGATTGACTTAAAAGGTATGAAGGAGGTTAGGAGGGACGGGGAGGGGGAATGAAGGAGAAAGATAAAGTGAGATAGAGGTAGAGAATATGTGTGAAAGAGATAGAGAGAGCGGGCTAGAGTGAGAGAGAGGGGGAGGTAGAGAGGGGTAGAGAGAGAATAGATATATCACTCCTTATTTTGGTTCTCTCTTTATCTCTCTCTCAAAATATCAACCTATCTTTCTATCTCAAACTCTTGCTCGCCCTCTCTCTATCCATTATCTCTCTCATTCTCACTCATTATCTCTCTCCCACTCTAACTCTTGCTTTCTCCCTCCTCTCTCTTTTCTACTCTCTCCCTTTTTCTCTTGCTCTCTATCTATGATAATAGAAGATAGAGAGAAGGGAGAAGAGAAGAGCAAGAGAAAGAGAGATCATGAAAAAGAGAGAGAAAGAGAGAGGTCGGAGGGGGATAGAGAATGTGAGAGAGAAGGGCAAGTGACTAGGAGGTTGTTAGAGAGAGAGAGAAAGAGAGATAGATATTAAAAGAATGAAGATAAGGAGAGAAAAAAGTCAATAAGGGAGGGAGGTAGAATGTGACCGAGAAAGTGACATGTTGAGATGGAGAGTAAAGAGAGTGGGCAAGCAAGATCAAAATAAAGAGTGGGAGATAGAGAACAGGAGAAAGAGAGAGAGAGATGGAGAGAAGAGTGAGAAAAACATAAGAGAAATAATGAGAATAAAGAGTGGGAGAGAGAGGTAGAGAGTGAGGTAAGAGAGAGAGAGTAAGAGAGGGAGTGACAAATAGAGAGGGAAAGAGAGTGATAGAGAGATAGAACAAGAAAGTGGGGGAGAGTGAGCATGAGAGGGCGGGAGAGGGAGGGAGAGTGAGGGAGGCCCCATACCTACAACTCTCTCACACTTCATAGATAGTGAGAGAGAGAGATGAGGAAGTGAGATCAAAAGAGGAAGAGAGAAAAAAGAAAGAAAGAGAAAAGAGAAAGAAAGAGAAAGAGAGAAGAGACAGAGAGGTAGGGTGGGAGAAAAAGGGTGGGTGTGATAAAGAGGAGCATGAGAGAGAGTGAGTGAAAGAGAGAATGAGCAAAAAATCCTCTCTAAAGGGAGAGAAGAGAGATAAGAGGAAAGAGAAGATAGAAAGAAAGAAGAGAAAACAGAAACAAGATAGAGAGTGAGGGAAGAGGGAGAAATAGTGAAAGAGAGGGGAAGAGAGAGAGAGAGGGAGTGAGTGAGAAAGGAGAGATAGAGAAAGAGATGAAGAGAGGAAGCATGAGAGAAGATAAGGGGGAGAGCTATATTACACTCTCTAACTCTCTCTCTCTCTCTCTCTTCTACCTTGGTTTTTTTTTCACTATCTCTCTCTTGAAGTATTTCTCCTTTTCTCCTTTCACCACTCTCTACCTCTCTCCTGCCCTCACTATTCTCTACATGTCTCCTCCATCTATCTCAGTCTTCTATCTCCTTCCATCTCTCTCTCCCCCTCTCTCTTCCCTCCCTCTATTTATCTCCTTCTCTTAATCACTCTATGTCCCATACCATCATAGCCTCTCCCACTCTCTCTCTTCCACTACTCTCTACCTCTCTCTCTCTCTCTTGATCTCTCTTCTCTATCATTTTTTGCTCTAGTTTCTCTCTCTGTCTCTCTAGCAAGAAAGAGGGAGGTAGAGAGATATAGGATACGAGGGACGAGGGAGATCAAAAGTGTAAGAGTGAGAGAAGAGGGTAAGGGAAAGAGATATAGAGAGAAAGCTAGTGAGAGATCTCTCTCTCCCTTACTACCACCCTCCATATCTTCATCACTCACACACACTCTCCCTCACTCTCACTTTATTTAGCTTTATTTCTAGTTATCTCACTCTCTCTCTTCCCTCTATTTTCTCCTCACCCTCACTCTCTCTCCCTCCCCATCTTTCTCTCTCACTCTCTCTCGCCCTTTCTTCTGCTCCTTTTCTCACTCTTCTCTCTTTCTCTACCAAACCTTTCTATCTCTATATTTTTCTCTCACTCTCATTCTCTATCATTATCCCTCTCTCCTCTTCTCTCTCTCTTGTTGCATCCGTCCCTCCCACTTACATTCCTATCTCTATCTTTATCTCTCACTCACATTCTCTATCATTATACCTCTCTCTCATTCTCTCTCTCTTGTTGCATCCATCCCTCCCACTTACAGTCTACCTCCCTCTTTCTTTGTCTATCTCTCCCCATATCTCTCTCTTTCTCCCTCACTTTCACTCTCCCTCTCTATCTGTCTTCTTCTCACTCACAAGAAAAAGGAAGAGAGAGTAAGGAAAAGGGAAGGAGGGATGGAGGGAGAGAGGGAGGGGGAGTGAGGGAGAGAGAAAGTCAGAGATAGGCTAGAAAGAAGAGTTTGAGGGAGAGACAATAAGAGATATCAAAGAAATAAGTGGAGAGATATAAGGAGAGATATAGAAATTAAGCAAGACAAAGTGTAAGAGACAGAGAGAAAGAGAGAAGGAGAGATAAAGAGAGGTGGGAGAGAGCAGGAGTAAAAGAGTGATTGAGATAGAGTGTGAGTGATTAGCAGGATAGCAAGAGAGTGAAAGAAAAAAAAGAGGAAGTGTGTGAGTATTGAGTGGGAGGGAGATAACAAGTACGAGAGAGAAAAAAGAGAGGGAAATCGAGAGATGACAAGTGAGAAGTGATAGAGATAGATGTAGAGAGAGGGAGCCAAAGAGAGATATACAGAGGGATAAAGAGGAAGAGATAAAATGAAAGAGGTGAGTGAGATTGAGAGACAAAAAGTGAAAAGGGGGAGAGACTGAGAGAGACATGAAGAAAAGAGAGAGATATCAAAAGAGAGAGAGAGAGAGAGGGAGGGCAGATAGTGAAGAGAGAGACAAGGATTTGGAAGAGAGATATTTTAATTGTTTGAGAGAAAGAGAGAGATAAAGGGAGAGAGAGGATCAGAGAATGAGAAAGAAGAATAGAAGAAAGAAGGATATATTAAGAGAGAAAGAGAAGAGGGGGAGAGGTTGGAATAGAGAGAGAATAAATATGGGAGAGTGGCTGCTCTATTCTCTATCAAACGCTTACTTACTCTTTCTCTCACTACATTTATTGATACCACTCCTCTCTATCTCTCCTTTCTCTTTGACTCTCCCTTACAAGAGTGAGAGGGAAGGAGGAGAAAGCGAGAGAAAGAGAGAATGGGAGAGAGGTAGAGTAAGAGAGATAATGAGAGGGGGAGAGTGAGAGGGAGAGAAAAAGAGAGAATGGGGGAGAGAGACGGTGAGATAGATTGAGATTTGGAGATGAGATGTAGAGTTAGAGAGATGGAGGGTGAGAGATAGAGAAAGAAGAGGGGGAGTGCTAAATGCGGGAGACATAGGAAGTGTGTGATGCAAGGAAGGTGATAGTGAGAAAAAGGAGAATAGAGACATATATCTTTGTCTCTCTTATTTATCTCCTTTTCTCATTTTATCTCTTTCACTGCATCTTTCTCACTCTCTCTTGCTTTACATCTCTTGCTCTCTATCTCTTCCTCCCTCCCTCATTCCCTCACCCACCCTCTCCCTTTCTCTTTCTCTCTAACTATTTCTTTTATTTTACCTTTTTATCTATATCTCTCCATTTCACTCTTTCTTACTTTTTCTCACTCTCCCATCCACCCTCCCCCTCTCTCTGTCTCTCTATTTCTCTACCTTCCTTCCACTCTCTCACTCCCCCTTTCTCTCATTGTCCCTCTCTCTCCCTCTCTTCTCCCATATATCTCTCTTCCTCTCTCTATCTCTGTCCCTTTCCCTCTCCCTTTCCCTCTCCTAACCACTCCCTCCCCCTCTTTTGACCCTCCCTCTCTTTCCCTCTCTCTTTCTCGCCCTCCACTCTCCCCACCCTATTTCACTCTCTTACTCTCTCACACTTCCTTTCTTTTTCCACTTTCTAACCATCCTTTTATCCCTCCCCCATCTCATTCTCATTCTCCATCACTCTCCCTCTTCTCTTAATCTCTGTCTTGCCCTCTCCCTACTCTCTCACACTATTCTCTTTTTACCTCACCCTCCCTCTACCTCATCCTCTCTCACACTTCCCTCTCATTTCCTCCTTCACTCAACTTTTCTCTTTCTTTCCCTCACTCACTCTCTCATTCACTCTCTCCCTCTCTACCTCTTTATTTTCTCCCTGTAACTCTTCACACTCTATCTTCCTATTTCTCTCATTCTATATCTCTTCCCCTGCCTCTCCTCACATTGTTCTCTCTCTCCTCTCTCTCTCCCTCTCCCTCTCTCTCTTTCTTTCTCTCACTCTCCCTCCCTCTCTTACTCTCTCCCCTCTAGCTTTCCCTCCATCCCTCTCCCTCTCTCTACCTCTCTTCAACTAGCTTTCTCTCTCTTACTCATCTTCTTTATCTCTTTCTCCCATTCCCTATCCAACCTTATGCCTCTCTCTAACTCCATTATTCCCTCTCCCTGTCATTATCTCTCACTATCCATCTCCCTACCTTTCTCTATCTTGCTCTCTCTCTCAATTTCTCTTTCACTCATTCCATATCTCTTAGTATTTCTCTCTTTCTCACTAACTGACTTACTCCCCCCCTCTTTCTCAATATCACACTCTATATCTATCTCTCTATTCTCTCTTTCTCTATCTCCTTCTGATCATTTTTTGACAAAGAAAAAGCTAAATAATATAAATATATAGAGATAGAGACAGTAAGTACGGTGATAGGGATAGAGAGAGTTGGAGGAAGTGTTGAAGGGAGAGGGCAGGAGTGAGAGAGAGAGAATGGGAGAGAGAGAGAGAGAGATATGGAGAGCCAAAGAGATAAGACAAATAAATATAGAGAGGGAGAGAGAGAGAGCAAGAGTGAGAGGGGGAAGAGAGTGAGAGATAGAGAGTTAAAGAAGAGGGGGAAAATATATATAAAGAGTGAGAGAGAGGGAGAGAAGAGAACGGAGTGAGAAAATGGAAGAGAATAAGTGAGAGAGATAGAGTGATAGAGTGAAAGAGTGGGAAAGAAAGAGAGAGAGATGGAGAGATAGAGTGAATGAGGAAACACTTATCTCTTCTATCATATTCCCTCTTTCCCTCTCAAGTTCTCTTTAGCTCTCTCCCACTCTTTTTTTAATTTTCTCTCTTACTCTAACTTTCCAACTCTCCATCTCTTTCTTCCTCCCCTCCAAATGGATGAGGAGGGGGGGAGAAATAGAGATAGAGCAAGGGAGAGAAATTGAAGGGGTCAGAAAGATATGATAGAGAGAGGATGAGGGGAAGGAGGGATAGAGAATGTTTCCCTCATTCACACTCTCTCGCTCCCTCGCTTCTCTCACATGCTTTAGCTCCATTTCAGTCTCTCACCCTTACTCTCTTTCTCTCTTTATCTCCTCACTCATGCTCCCATCCTCTCTTCTTCTATGTCTCTCTTCCTCTCTCTTTATCACTCTTCCCTTATTTTGTCTCTCACACTCTCTAGTGCTCTCTCCTCTTTTCTCTCATTCTATCTCTCTTTTTACTCTTTCTCTCTCACTCTCTATCATGTTTGTCTCCATCTTTTGCTAGAGGTTTAGAGTATGAAAGAGAGGGTGAGATAGAGAGAAGATGCATAAGAAAAGAGAAAGAGTGTGTGTGACCATATAAAGAGGAAGAGAAGAGCAATATCATCCTCTCTCTTCAACCTCTTGCTTTCTCACTCTTGTTTTATCAATCTGTTTCTTTTTTTCTTCCCCTCTCTTTTCAGTCTTTTCTCTCTCCCTCTTTCCTTCCCTCCCTCCCTCTCTCTCACTCTCATTATCTCTCCTTCCCCCTCCCCCTCACCCTCTCACACTATCACCACTCTCTCACTCTCTTTATAAATTCCTCTCTCTAGTCCTCTCATTGCTCTCTTATCTCTCTCTAGTGATGGAGCAAGAGTGAGAGAGGTACAAAGAGTGAGAACTCCACAAAGAGCATAAGAGAGAATGTGAGAGTGAAAGAGAATGAGAGAGAGGGAAGAGAATGAGGGATGGAGAGAGATGATTGATAACTTTTAATTCGTTGGGTGAAGAGTAGAGAGTGCGAGAGAAAAAAAAAGAGTAAGTTAGAGGACAATATAAAGCTCCCTCCCCCACTCTCACCCTCATTCTCTCTCTGAGAATCTCTTGTTCTCTTTTATTCTCTATTGCACTCTAGCTTTCTCTCCTAATCGCACATTCCTGTTGTTTATTTTTCTTGCTTGCTTAGTCTCACTCTAATTCTCTCCCTCCCACTCTTTCATTTTCCTTATTAAATTAGCTTTCTCTCTCTAACTCTTCCCTTTATCATTTTCTCTTCCCTCTTTCTTCTCTCCCTACCCCACTTCTTCTTTTTCCACCTTTTTTTGCTTTATCTCTTTATTATCTTAATTTACATATCTCTCTCACCCCTTCTCCCTCCCATCTCTCTTCTCTCTCTTTCCCTCTCTTCTATCTTTTACTTTTCTCTCTGATGGTCTCTCTCTTTCTCTCTTTGTCTCGCTATCCCCCATTCTCTATTTTTATCCCTCATCCATATCTCTATTTCTTTATCCTTATTTCTCACTCCTACTTTTTCTCGCTACATCTTCTATCTCTATCACCCACATCCCTACCCATGTCCTCTCCCTCCCCTTCTACTTTTCACATTTTCCCTCCCTCAATCCCTGCCCCTCCCTTTCTCTCGCTTGGCCTCTCTAGATGAGCGAGAAAAATGAGATTGCGTGTGAGAGAGAGATTATGAAAGAGAGAGAGATAGGGAGGCCAGAGATAGATAAAGAGAGGAGTTAGAGAGAAGAGAGAAAGAGGAAAAAGAATAGGAGAGAGAGAGAGAGAGAGTTTTAACCTCTTTTCTCTCTCCCACTTTTCTTTTCTCTCTCCCTCCTTCCCGGCTTCTCATTGAGACAAATACAGAGATAGATGGAGACAGATAGAGACTGAGAGAGAGAGAGAGTGCAAAGCAGAGATTGATGTCTCTCACTCTCTCTCGCGTAAGAGGGAGTGATGAGGAGGGAGACTTGGAGAGAGATGGAGGGCAAGAAGTAGAAAATGAGAGAGATGGTGAGTGAGAAGGTAGAAGTGAGGATGAAAGAGTGAGCAAGTGAGAGATAAGAGAAAGATACATAGAGAGAGAGAGAGGAAGAAAGAGTGTGAGAGTTAGAAAGAAAAATGGGAAATATTGTGTGAGAGTAATAAAAGGATAGATATAGTGAGGGAAGAAGATGTTAAGAGAGAGAATAGTGAGAAAGTTAGAGGGAGTAAAATTGATAGAGCCTATGGGAGAGAGTTAAGGGATATGAGCGAGAGATATTGAGAAAAAGAATGATAAAAGAGGTGGAGAGCTAGAGGGATAGCAAGAGTGAGAGTGTGGGGGAGCAAGAGAAAGAAACTTAGAGATGGAGAGGGACAGAGGTGAAAGGGTGAGAGAGAGAAAACTGAGTGAGTGAGAGACAGGTAGCGTGAGAGATAGTGATAAGAAGAGGGATAGAGATTGAAGGTGGGGGAGGAAGAAAGTGTAAAAAAAGAAGAGTGAGAGAGAGACAGAAAAAAGGGAGCGAGATAGTAATATGGAAAGGGAGGTTGAGGAGGACGAAATGAGTGAGAGAGAGGACAGAAAGAGAGAGGAGAGAAATATAAGAGAAAAGATTGAGAAATTAGAAGAGAGAGAAAGAGAGACTGAGATAGAAAGAGAGGAGAGGTAAATGGAGAGCAATAGAGGAGAGAAAAGTAAGAGAGAATGAGAGATGAAAGAGAGAGAGTAAGACAATAAGAGGAAATGAGAGAGAGTGAGAGAATAGGGAGAGCGTCAAAGAATGTGGGAGTGAGAGGAGGATAAAAGAGAGGAAGGGCTCCTCTCTATCTGATCTCTCTCATCCTTTCATTGTCTCTCTTCTCTCCCTCCTCTTCTTCTCCCACCTCATCATTCTCTAGCTTTCTCACTATCTCTCACTCTCTCCATTATATTTCAACCTTCTCTCTCTCGCTCTCTCTCTCACTCGCTCTCACTTCCTCTTTCCCAGCATCTCTCTCTCCCTTCCACACCCTCACCCTGAATCCTTCATTCTTCTCTCTCTTTCTATATCTCTCCCAAACACTTTATCTCTCTTAACACTTCACTCACTCTTTCTCGCTCTCAATATTCTTTCTCTAGATCTTTTTTTCTCACTTCTTCTCTTTCTTTCTTGATGTCTCTCTCTCTCTC
>JXCR01014357.1:19507-33679 GCA_002079205.1 Phalaenopsis hybrid cultivar | reverse complement strand
ATCTTTGAGATGTCCTTACCATTTGAATTCCTTGAAGATAATTTTTCCTTGATTTCTATTNATTTGAGGTAAAGCGCTCTTTCATTTAAACTATGAAAATTATGGGGTCAGTTTGACTTCATCTTTTTCAAAAATAAAATTTTTTTTTAAGCGTCCTTCCGAAGCGGGCAACGGAATTTCAATTTCGATGACCGACAGCTTCTTACGGGCAAACCCCACACCAAAAATAGTGCCGACAGTTTTGAGAACTAAGTTTCAGATGTGGTTACACGCACAGGAGCGACAAAGCTCCACGAAGGGTTCCGAGAATACCACTTGGAAAATTATCGATAATTAGCCCCCTACAAGGTGTATATCGATCGAACAAAAGTTTGGATTTTGTCAAACAACTAAAAACATAGGTTTGCCAAGAGTTGAAACCCATATCAAACTAACAACAATTAAATATGATGTCTGATTGGCATACACAAATGAAATTGGTCCTCAACGCTAAAGCGATGAAAGATAAGGCTTGAGCTGAGCAAAAACTTCACAAATTAAATAAAAGATTACGAACAAAGCAATGTGAAAACTTAGTAAACAAAAGGTTACAAAGGTAAAAGTGGCTGGAAGGTCATATTTCATTCATTTAATCATTCATTTATATGTACAAGCGAACACCTTGTTAGTATATTGACTCAGTTACATGTATATTAAAATAAAAATAAAAACCATCTAAGAGTCATCAGGCCGTTTGTTGGACGATCCGCCGTCTACCACACTATCACCCTCTGATTTCTCTTAGTATTCTAATGTCCATGGAGCATCAAAAAGCTTCTTGAATTATTTGAGGTTAGAGTGTTTTGGGTTGATCATCCCAATTCCCAATTCTTATGAATTGGTCGATCGTCACCCTCCTACCCTGTTCTAGGCGAACCACCCGAGTAACAAGGAATTCTTTAGTTGTCTTCATGGTGGTAATTTGCTCTATCATTTCGACATTGTCTTCTTGAATGATTGATACACACTCGTATTATTTCCAATTCAACCTTCACACCCTCTAGTTGAGCATTTGCCTTAGCCGCCTGAATCGGTGGCAGTTTGCCTGCTCCCTGAATTCCCTTGCTTTAGCATCGGCCTTCAAGGTCCTTGATCCCTCTTGATACTTCTGTTATGCAAAGTACAACAATAATTCAGATTATATTTCACTTATATTTCCTTATTTTACAACAAAATAAAAAACTTAATCCTGAAGAAAAATAAGAATTTCACTTTTAATTTATATATATATTGAGATACGACGCAAGTATACGTATCATTATCAAGTAATATAAGACTTTTTGATTAAGACCTGAATATCCAACCCACAGAGAATTTATACAATATGCACTTTTAGAAAAACTTCTATTTTTAAAAAGATAATTACTTAAACTTAATATATTTTGGAGTAATAAAAATTCAAATATTTTTGGTATTTTTGATATTTTGACAAAATAGTAACAGCTTAAAAAGATAACTAGAGTTTTGCAAATGAAAAATACTTAATAAGAAAAATATCTTTCTTCTTATCATGAATCAATAATAAGTATAGAAATTTTGTTGTGGAAGTATGCAAATTGTGTTGTGCCAAATAGGAGCAATAATATTCTTTACCCTTACTAGAGTTGCTATAAAGAACATTGACTAATTTAAAGTTTGAATAGTTCTGAAGACCGACTAGGAAGGGAAGATACTAGCTCTCACTCTAGAGTTCCCTCGATTCCCTCCACCTGGGGGCTAACATCTCGTATCATAATCTAAAAAAATAAACCAAGTTGGGGGCTTTAATTTGTTACTTTAAAGTCCTCTAACTTTACACCCTTCAATGAATATTTTCTTATTTATTTGCACTCAATCATATGAACTATTTTCTCATTCATACAACATCATGTGATTCTTTCCAATTATTGACTTAAACAATGTCAGCTCTATTCTTACATGTTCTTACAACAAATTTTAATATCTAGATTGGCCAAATCAAGAAGTAAATGAAGTGTGTGGATTTAAATCATCACAACTTTTTCCAACATTAAAGATCAATACTCTCCACAATTTCCATCCACAACTTAATTATATATCACTTTAAGAAGAAAGAAAAATAAAGCTATCAAAATCCATGGAGAAAATAAAACCACACTTTAGTTTAAAAGAAGAAATCATTGTCAAACCAACAAGTCTCAATTAAAACCAAAAGTAGTCTCAAAACAAAAAGATAAAAACTTATCTCAAGTTCTCCACCAAACTCTTGAAGTTCCTTTAAATCTCTTCTCTTTACAATCACTCAAAATAAACTAACGAAAAGGATAAAATAAAAGTAAAAGTGGTGTTGCCTGATCTCTCCGAACTAACTCCCCAAATTGATGAACTTTCAAAACTTTCCAAGTATTTTCAGGACTCTTTTCAAAGTCCTCTCTTCTTTCTTTTATAGTTTTCCAAGAGGTGCATAGGAAACTCTTCAAAATATGTATAGATTCAATGTATTTCCCTAAGAGATGCATCCTTTCGTGATAATTTTTGTCCTTCGTGGTTATAACCACCTATTAAGCAAATGGGTGCCTCAAAAACCTCTTCAAATTTCACAAAAAACCAACTTTACTCGTCTAGTAACTGCCATTGACGCTTAAGCACGGGACCTCTGGCGCTTAGGCGTGGCCTTCTCTGTTTAACCGACGCTTAAGTACCGGATCTGGCGCTTAGGCGCCAAAACTCATTTGCACATTTTTCACTTTTTTGCTCTAAATTTGATCTTTTTTCACTCCTTTAAGCATGTTTCACCCTTTTAACCTGTATCTACAAAAAAAATACAAAAACACATTCTATTAAAACACAATATCTCAATCGTGTCTAAAAATACTATATATTTTAGGTGTATCAAAATCCCCCAAACTTAAAATATTACTTGTCTTCAAGTGACACTTCAATCTTTAAAAATCTGTCTTTTAGGTGTATCAAAATCCCCCAAACTTAAAATGTTACTTGTCCTCAAGTGACACTTCAATAATTGATTGATACCATTTGGATAAAGCTTGGAACTTTTGGTATAACATAAGATTTCTAGAAAATTGGCAAGATGTAAATTTGGATCTTCAGTTGGTGATCCCCCAAATTGATTGATACCATTTGGATAATAACATGTTTAAGCTCAAATGAATTAGTCACTACAATAAGTTTTTGAATACTACAATGAAGTTCATCTACAATAGGGTTGGCATAATCTCTTAAAGGTCTAAACTTTTGATGAATTTCAGCATTTTGATTATTTTGGTATGCAATTTCTATAATTTTTTTGGATTTTTCAAAATTTATAATTTTTTGGTTTTTCTAATTTTTCTATTAGTTCTTTCTAATTCAGAATCATAGGGAACTAGTCATTCAGAACCTGTAGAGTTTGAATTCAAAATTGTAGGGCGTCGAATGACAAAACAACACACGGAGTTTGAAGCTGCCTATGATTGTGTGGTGCCTCGGTGGATAAATAGGAAAATAATGATTTATGGATTCATTTAAATCAGTCCACCTTAGAAAATCCATATCTTGGTGTAGAAAAATCATAAAAATAAAATAAAAATACCTACATGCTCAGTGAACAGAGGAAAATAATGTGGAAATGGTTTCATGTTTGTTTAATGCATGTGTGATTTTTATTTAATTAAATAGTATATTTCTTATTTAAATTCTCCATTTCACCATGACTTGATTTTTGGGCTTTTGGTTCTCTCCATCTTAAGGGATCTTTCCTGATTTTTCTAAGGTCAAGGGAGGTCTCCAGACAAAGATCTCTATTTTTCAAGCTTATCATGTCCGTTTAGGTAAAATAATTATAAAAATTAAAATATTCATCAGAAAAATACAAAACTTTTTTTGATAGACTCATTGTGGTTAGAGGACCCTATGAAAAATATAAACTTGGTTTAACTCATTAAAAATAACCCTAGTTGTCATTAAACCCAACGAATGAAATGTAATTAATTTAGAAAAAAATATAAAATTAAATGGCACAAAAACTATTATCCATTGTAATTTAATATTTGAGGAGCTCATAAAAATTTTAAGTCAATTAGAATTAATTTGACTACTAAAATAGATTAGTTAAGTGAAATTGTATTTCTGACACTAAAATAATTATAATAAGTAAAATACAACTAAAAAAATCTCTAAATTGGTTTTGGGAGCTCCTTATGATCCGAGGAGTCTAAGAAAAATAAAATTGTAATTAAAATAAAAACTTCATTTTTAAGCTATTTTTTAAGTATTTAAATAATTAAAAATTAATTAAAAATCATAAAAATTAAAAGACTGTGAAAACACACTATAATGTGCCATTTAATTTTCTGATCACTTGGGCCCAATTAAAATAATTTTCCTAATTTTCTAGGTCAAGATATTAATTTTTAAAGGTTTAAAATAAATTTTCTTTAATTTTTCATTAAAAAAATTCCAAAAATTAAAATATAAATCACAAAAGTATGAAATTTGTTTTTCTGGGTTTCCAAGACTCATAAAGATTCAATAAAAATATAAAATTTAATTTTTCACTTAAATAATATTTAGATTTAATTAACACTAAAAAAATAAATATTCTAATAATTTAATTAAACCTCTAAAAATCATGAAAATTAATTGAAGTGGTCATCTGACGTAGGTGAACCTCCAGTAATTTTTTTAAAGATAGAAGCTTTTTTTTGGTTAAGTTATTAAATTTTCATTAAAAATCCTTATTTTTTGCATTAAAAATAATTATAAAATTAAATAAATTCAGAAAAATCACATTTTCTCCTCTGATATTTTAGTTATCCCATGAGTAGGGTAACATAAATTTTTAAGTCATTTGAGTTTGATTTAACAAATTATGAGGTGTTAAGGCCTTAATGGGAAAAGGGTAATTTTGAAATTTAAGCCTTAATTAATGTTTAGGCTCAACCAAAGGGTAAATGGGTAATAAATGATCTTAATTGACATGTCTTGATGATTGAAATATGAAAGGGATAAATTGTAGTAACCAATCTCACTTTGGTCTCACTAAGGGTAAATTTGTAATTTCTCAAATTGATAAAATTCGGAAGAGTAGTTAAATCAGAAGATATTGGGGTTGTTGGTTTGACTTTGGAAGATCATAACCCATTGACTTAAAACCCCAATTAATGGTTTTAAAATGATTTATGATTCTTGATAAGGGTTAAAAATATAAATATTTAAATTTGCCAAAAAATTACAAATCTACCTAATTAAGCTTTACGGGCTTACTAGTGAACTAGGCTTAATCAAAATTTTGTCTAGTGAGGATTAGAAAATTACTAATAATTTTGATTTGAAACTTAAACAAAAAAAACACTACAAGTCCATCTTTAAAATCAAATCGGCTAAGTCCCTTAAGCCAAATTGCCTCTAAGGGCCTTTAACCGTATAATTCATAAGTGAAACATCAAGTGATAATTACCCTATTTAAATGGATAATTAAAACACCAAGGCTCATTGCACATAAGGGTATAAATTGGATAAACCACATAGAAAACATAATCAGACCAAAATGAACTCGAGACGATTCGGGGGACTGTGAAATGTCTAGGGTATTACCCAAGACTTTTTCATGATCTTTTGGGAGTCTCAGATGACACTTGGGCATATTATGATTTGAATAATGGAATCATCCCCAGAGATAAACAAATTGAAACCATTATGGTATAACATAAGATCTGGTAGACACACCTCAAACTTGTGTTCTATGCTTTTCCTGCAAAATTATACATATGCTTTCCAAATACTGACCTTTCAGGTGAAGGAACGGGAAGCGCTGACAGGTTCACTTTTAAGTTATTGCATTGCAATTTACTTTTATTTATATGCTCATTTTGTTTCCTACTCATAAACTCACAAGTTAAACAACAAAAGTCACCCTACATGTCAAAAATGAAACTTTTAGGATAGTCACGGAACAGAAACCAAAACCAAAATTAAGAAATTAAAACAAGATAAAATCCACCACCATAATAGTCAAAATATAAAACAACTCAAAATTTAAGCACAAACAAAACAAAACAAAAACTACAATTAAATTAAAATATGTATATCAGATGATCGAGAATCCCTCAGAGGAGGTAACCTATGGTTGCTAACGAGATTTCCCACGATATAAATAAAAGTATGGAAATCATTAAGTTGAGTTTAGTAAATTCATTTGGACTAAGTGAATCTCAAGAAAATAGTGGTGCCGGAATGAGGGAACTGTGAGATCCTAACCGGTGTCGCTCTTATCAATTTTAACATCCCTGAGATATTTAAATAGCCATAACCATAGGAAACATTTGATTTGACATCAAGACTTGACACATTAGAAAACTTAAACTCGTCACGCTGAGGAGCTTGGAGCCAACATTGTGGGCAGCACGACCACCTTCAACAACAAAACATGTCTACACCACCTAAATCATTCCTTAGAATTAAACAACAAGCCATAGGATTTCAATGTTGTCCACCTAATGCGACATAAATCCTCAACTTTTCTTTAGGCCTTTTTATGGCTTTGTTATACAACATAAGCCCTAACTCGCTTTAGAATTTTGAGGTTGTAGTTCTTTACGACCTAAACACTCACATCTTCCAAGCTATTTGTGTGATTGTTTCACACAAATGTAAGCCCTAATTAATAAAATTGACATGATGAAACACTTAAATATTTCTCCTCTAAATTGAAGCCAAACTATATGATAGCTTGATAAGTCACCGAGGTTCTCCTCAGGATCCGTAACATCTTCTAGTTCTTCTTCCTTTAGATTCCAAAAATAAAATGTTCCAAATTTGAGCTATTCCTATTTCAAACCTCTTTGTCTAATCTTTTTGAAATTCTTGAAGACAATATCCCTTAATTTTTATCGAGATTTTTCTTAGGTGACTTCGGTTTTCTAAGATATAATTAACTATAAGGGCTTGCCTTTATAGGAAACTTTCAAGAACCCAGCTTAATATAAATCATATTTAGTTCTTTGTATTAAATAGGCAAACTTGTCAGTCAATATAAAAAAAATAATTTTTGCAGACTTAAAAGGATGTCATACATTTATTAATATATTTGATTGAGCCTCACTATCAGGTTATGTGTTTATCTTTCAAGATAGATGCATACTCTGAGGTGTAGTGCTCTTTCATCTAAACTTTGAAAGCTATGAGATCGGTTTGATTTCATATTTTTCTAATATATATATATATATATATATATATATATATAAATTAAATGCTCTTTCGAAGAAGGCGTCGGTATTTCCATTCTAGCAACCGACAGCTTCCATAGGACTCCTAAAATTGTGCCGACACAAAGCTACGCAAATAATTGAAGGAGTTGTTGGAGGAAGGATTCAATCGAACATCTAAAGCCCCATATGGTGCCCTAGTTCTATTTTAGAAAAAGAATGATGGTTCTCTGCGCATGTGCATAGAATACCGGGCTTTAATCAAAATCACTGTGAAGAATAACATTGCCTACCTTTTTAATCAACTGGGGAGAGCAATGTACTTCTGAATATTGGATCTTTGATCAATCTACTATCAAGTGAGGATAGCAAAAGGAGATGAAGGTTATCATACATTATCTTAGAGTATGAATGCACTACCTACTCGATTCTAAATTCAGGGTCATGATAAATAATATTGCTAGCAACTACTTTCAAACCCAGAAGAAGTTAAGTCCCAAGCAAGTAAGATGACATGATTTCTTAGAAGAATTTGATTACATCTTGGAGTATAAAACAGGAAGACTAATGTATTAACAGATGCACTAAGCCGAATTACAGAACTTGCAAGCATTTTATAAGTCTCCAGGTCCCTCATAATTAGAAAAAAAGGAAGGGTTGAGCTTTGATCTACAGGCCAAAAGTATTATTGCTCTGATGAAGGAAGGAAAAACCAAAAAGTTCTGGATATATGAAGATATAATCTATACTAAAGGCTGATGCATCTGCGTACTAAGGTGGAATAACTTAAGAAAGGAGCTAATCAAGGAATGTCATGTCTCTTTATGTGCAGGACATCCAGGTATGAAGCAAAACCTAACACGTCTAAAAATAATGTATTATTGGTCAGGGATGAAGGATGTGGTAGAAAAATATGTTCGCACTTGTCTTGTTTGCCAACAAGACAAAGTTGTCCTTCAACAACCAGCGAAGTTGTTGGAACCGATATCTATCCCCTAGAGACCATGGGAGAGAATCTTTATAGACTTCATCTCCAGCTTGTCAAAGCTAGATGGATTTGGAAGCATCTTGGTCGTGGTGGATAGGTTCATCATGTATACACATTCATTGCTGCTCCCGCCAACTGTACTACCAAAGAAGTTGCACGGCTCTCTACAATGAGGTAAAGCTATGGGGAATACTACAAAAAATTATCATCGATTGAGATCGTCACTTTACTAGGAGTTTTTGGACCGAAGAATTCAAGATTTTGGTGTCAGACTTAATATTTTCTACAAGATTTCATCTTGAAAGTGATGGACAAACTGAGAGGATCAATGCCCTCTTTGAACTATATTTGTGTTACTATGTGAGTGAAAATCAACAAAATTGGCCCAAATTACTTGATGTGGCACAAGTCTCTTTCAATTTACAAATAAGCTAAGCTGTCCACAAGAATCCTTTTGAGATAATCATGGGACAACAACCCATGACTCCCCTCTCCCTTACAACCACTGTGAAGGAAAAAGTCCAACAGCCTTCAATTTTGCCAAGTATTGGAATAAGCAAAGGGAGCTACCTCGAGCAATATTACACAAAGCCGCAAGGAGGATGAAGATATGGGAAAACAAAAAGTGGAGGCATATCGAGTTTAAAGAAGGTGATCTAGTCCTTGTAAAACTTCTACCACAATAATTCAAAACATTTTGAAAGGTACATATAGGGTTGATTCTAAGATACGAAGGGCCCTTTGAGGTTATGAAGCAAGAGGGAAAGATCTCTTACAAACTTAACCTTCCACCAAAATTAAAGATACATCCAGTTTTTCATGTAAGCATGAAGAAGCCCTACCATGAAGTCATGGAAGAGCCTTTAAGACGAATTTCCAAACGAACCTCCTTCAGTCGTAATCACCTCCTTCAATAAAGAAGCTGAAGAAGTACTGACAGACAAAGTGATTAGACGACAATGAATGTCAAAATACATGGAGTATCTCATTAAGTGGAGAGGATTTCCTGATATCAAAGTTAGCTAGGAGTATGAAGACACACTATGGATTCAAAGAAAAGATCCAGTAATATCAAGAAAATGGAGTAATGAGGGTGTTGCGATCTTAAGTGGCGGAAAGTGTCACACTCAATCATCTTCAAATAAATTGGTAAGATAACCATGATATGTAAGATTCTAGAAAAGACTAGATAGAGGAGAGCAATCCAAATAACTTTAGAAGACTCCACCGCATTCTAAAGAATATTAGAAGGAAAATCTCCATGGAGAACTCAAGAAAATCCTAAAAATGTCTAGGGCTATGTACGTAAGAGAATGATGTAGAACTATCTTGAAACTAGACTATTCTAATGTAATATAGAAGATTCACTTAGACATAGAGGGGACTATACATAGGAATCCCCCACCCCCCCCTCATTTGTAGCCACCCAAGAACCATCCAAGATTCCCAAGCATTCAACTATTGTAATCACTTATTCTTAATGAAGTGTTTCCTTTTCCAATATTATTACTTACTTTTCTTTCTAGAGTGCTTTACGCTTACAAGCCCAAGCATTGTGAGAGTTAGGCTGATTTAGTGCCAAGGAAGAGCGCTAAAGCCACACGAGTGACTTGAGATAAGTTGGTCTGTGCATTATGCTTATTATTATACTATTATTATTTTTAATTAAAAAAATAATAACAAAATTAGTGAGAATATAGTCATCGATGTATGCAGTTTCAAGTTAAATAAAAAGATATAACTGAGGTCAAGAAACTAATCATTGCTAGCTTTACTTGGGAGAAAACACCCAACTTAGTTAGCCAAATTGATCTGATTAATTAAAAAAAAAAACTAAACCTGCATGTGCATCAATTTCTAGGACTTGAATAAAGCATGTATGCATGTCAAGTTCATGGTGCCTATACAAGAATTAATGATGGATATAACCATTTCACATATAATTTTTTTCTTTATGGATGATTCATCTAAGACAATCTAATTAAGAAGAGCCCAAAATACAAGGAATTCATTGTATTCATAGCCTCGATTCAAATCTAATATTATAAGATCATATTTTTTGGCCTCAAACCTATTAGTGAAACTCATGATCGGGTCATGATTGGGATTTTTAACAAACTTATTTATAACCAAGTGGAGTGCCGTATTAATGATTTAGTAAAATCAAAGAAAGTGAATATCATCTTTATAATTTAAGTTATTTTAAATTGGTTACATCTCTATTTCTAAAAATGAACTCTTCAAAGTAGTCCATTGGAGTTATCTCAGAGAAGTTCCTACGATTTATAATGAGATACTATATGATAGAAATTGTTTTTGAGAGCATAAAAGTGATATTAAAAAGAAAACATTCTAATGCTATTACATAATGATTAATTTTTGTTGTTAAATCCTTTATATTAGAATTATTTGACAGGTTCAACCATTTACAAGGCTGAGATAGGAAGATTCTAAGTTTTGCTGGGACAAGAACTTTCAACTTGCATTTGATAACATTATACAATACTTAATGTCACCTCTATTGTTGGTTGCTCTTATCCTGAGTAGTCATCTTGTTAGCTTAGAGTAATGAGAAATGTAAGGATAATATGCTTTATTATTTAAGTTGTCATCTAATACAAGTTAAAATGAAGTATCTATTAATTAAGAAACACTAATTTGGATGACCTGATGAACATTGTCTAGATATTTGACTTTTTTTTATTTATGAAGGAAAAGTTAACTTTGTATGGAAAGAGAGAAGGATTACAAAATATTTTTAGGGGGCCTTACATATAGAAGAGTGAGGCCATCCTAAACCTCCTTGGTGTACTTACGTGAGAGAAACAAGTGGAAAATGCTTTCCTCCTCACATTTGCAAAACATGCAAATAGAAGGAAGCAACGATCCTTTGAGTTTGAGGATATCATCAGTGGGAAGGAAGGAATGTAATGTTCTCCAAGCAAAGAAGGAAATAGAAGGCTTCATTTGAGAGCACCGTAATCATTTGAAGTTTCTGGACATGGAAGACAGCTGAGTACTCTTCTCGAGTATGTTTAGCTAATAGGTAAGTTTCACAATAATAAGAACTAGGCTTTTTGTTAATAAAAAAATATCGATATATTTTTTTTAATATAATAAAAATTAGAATGCCCAAGACAAGAATGTCATAACATAACATGACTCTCATAAGAAAATAACTCAGATACAAGGCTTGACTCAAGGGATTGTGAATGGCTAGATAATCCTTTTAAAGTGGGAGTCATAGTGAGTAGATAAAGTCCACGACACATGTTAGCATTGCCAATCATCTTTCTTAAGTCAATCACCTGAAATTGATATAAATTAGGGTTGAATTGATATAAATTAGGGTTGAATTTGTTAAGACAATTCATGTCATGAGTAAGTCTACTAAATAGATAATAAACTATAGCTAAGTTTATAAACATAAAGCCTAAATTGAATTATAAGATCCTTTTTAATTTCACCCTTCCTCTTCCTTCCACCGATAAGAGGATGCCATTTACGATTCTAACTGGAGCATGGTGTTTTTGTTAGAATGGAAGTATTAGAAAGCAATGATATCACCTATCATGTGATCAGATGCTCTAGAGTGCATTATTTAAGGCTCATAATGAGAGCAACATGAGCAAATGAAAGACTACCTTGATGTGCTAGAAGGCTCATCATATTATCATAGAAGCCTTTGGAGAGCATTAAGTTGTTACTAAATGGACTATGTTTATGAGTCCTGACTTTCTTTGATGTTGTGTTTTGTTTATTTTTCCTATCCTCTTGACTTTGTCAGGCTTCCAATATGCAATCTTTTTATAAATTTTATAACACTTATCCTTCAGATGAACAAGCTTATTATAATGATCATGCAATAGTTTGTTTCTCTTTGATTTGTTGCATTTAGATGATTTGTGAATATATATAAAATCGAGTCATCCATATTTAATGTGGTGAGATTGCCAGCATCACAGTTTTATTTCTATTCTCTTCATTTCATATTTCAGCAAAGGTTTCATGAGTTAAGGGAAGAGATTTTGCTCACATGAGTCTTCTTCTGACTTCAATCATTTATTGTTGAGTTCTAGAAGGAACTTGAAGGTTCTGCTCTTTGCAATAATGGTTTTGTAAAGGGTAAGTTCTTGTCAGCACCTTCATGTGTTTGATACACATCTTACTGGAGCCAAAATCTAAGAGTGTTGAAGTATTGAGTAACATTCAACTCACCCTACCTCATGTCATGTAATTTAATTTCAGTGTTAAACAACTCATGGGTAATTGAACATAGGTTAAGACATGATGCAAATACTTCTCATATTTAGCTTGGTTTCATGACGAGCATTTATTGAGAAGTTTGATGGAGAAGTACAGAGAGAGTAAGGAGGATCTACATTTGATTTTTATTGAATTAGAAAAAGCTTACAAAAAGGATAAAAGAAAATTTTTTTGGAGAGTTCTAGAATACAAATGTGCTGATACAACTTACATTCAATTCATTAAAGACATTTATACTAGAGCTCTTAATTGTTTTTAAGGAGAAGGATGATGGAAATAGTATTTCCCAATTTTAGCTATATTACATTGAGGATTAGCTTTAAGACCATATCATTTTGCTTTAGTGATGGATGGCCTTGCTAGACATATACATGAGGATGTACCTTAGTGTGTGATTTTTGTTGATGATATCTTTCTTGTGTATAAGACTAAAGATAGAGTTCAAGAAAAACTTAAGTTTTGGAGGTCTACATTGGAGTTTAAATACCTTCGTTTAAGTAGATCTAAAATTTAATACATAGAATGTAAATTTAGTAGTAGTAGCTCAAGTGATAGAGTTGTAACTATGAGTAGTCAAATCATTAAAAGGTGTGAACGTTTTAGATATCTCAGGTCTATTGTTCAAAATTATGGTGATATAGATGAGGATGTTATTAGTAGAATTTAGGTCAGTTGGTTGAAGTGAAAAAATGCATCAGGCCTATTGTGTTATAAAAAAGTACTGCTTAAATTTAATGGAAAATTTTATAAGGTGGTGGTGAGACCTATAATGCTTTTATGACACAAAATGTTGTCTACCCATGAATATATTTCCCTTTTAGCATTCAAATTTTCTTTTATCGCTGTGTACAAGAGGATGTTTTTCCTAATTTATATGGCCAAGAGTTGACAAGTCATGACATGACCTTATGATCTTCAATATTTAATGTTCTATGTTTAGGATCAATAACTTTTGGTGCAGGATATTTCTTGGTAAGATGTTTATCTTTTCTTTTACCATAGATATACATGAACACAAATTAAGACAATTAGACAAAATTATTGCCATGTAGTTTGTATTTATTGATGCAGGAAGATATTTTAGATGCCATAAAACCAAATATCCTAGGTTTAGTTTTATAAGTAACAACTGAAGAGGAAGAAGTACTTTTTATGTCATATTTGGTCAGGATAAGGTGTCATCAGTAAGGAATTTTAGAAGGGAGAAATCGTCTTTAGACGGACACATGAATTCTACTAAAGAGAAAATTGATTTGTCATTGCACAAATTTTAATAGTGACAAAAAGAAGATGTCGTCTGCGAGAGGATAAAATTTAGGAGCTGAACATATGAGATGCAGTTGTAGGTCTTGGATTTTCATCAGAGAGAGAAAAAAAATGAAAGGGTGTCACAAGTATAGTATTTACACCAAGATAAAGTTCAACTAGAGAGAGAAAATGCAGGTGAGAAATACTCAATATGGGATTCCACCAAAGAGAAATTCCTAGGATTCATGCCAGAGAAGAGATTGTTGATTGGGAAGTTGCTGATAGATTTATCTAAGGAAGAGCTAGGGCTCTGATAACATATGAAATTTAAGAGGAACTTTCTTTGAAGAAAATTTATCAAATCTTCTCATTAAAAATACAAGCAAATAACAAATATATATAGCTTGGACTAACCCTCATATAATTGGAGGGAAATTCAATGAAAGAAATTAAAAAAAAAAAAAAAAA
>JXCR01014357.1:4820-16297 GCA_002079205.1 Phalaenopsis hybrid cultivar | reverse complement strand
TATATATATATATATATGCTAAGCGATCAACTCTCTAATGACTAGTTTTAATAGAAAATATTTCTCGTTATTGGGAGAGATAATTAACCATATAAACTTACAACTTCAAGAAATCTCAAGCACCATATCTTAAAGTCCACACAAAATGAGGATAAAACCTCGATGTGATGACTTCTCTATAATCTGACATGTCTTTTAAAAATTTAATCGGAAACCTCATGCAATAACTCATCATGTTGAGAGGGGGTCAGGGAATGAATTTTTTAAGTCAACAAATGATCAAAGCACAAATAATGCATTATAAGCCTTTTAGAAAATGTTTATGATATAAGTAGTGCTGGTTCATTTTAATCTTTATAAACTAATTGTGAGATTATAAAAGATTGTTGTGAAATCATTTTAATCTTTATAAAAAATATTCATTATAATTATTAACTACAAGCAATATAAATCACAATCTTGATTTAGGTTTATAAGGCTCTGTTTGGTGTAGCTGCAACTTCTCTGTCCCAGGAAGCTGCTACGGGGAAGCTGACTGATTGTTTGTTGCAGTTCTGTGAAAATAGCTGTGAGACAGTTGTTTTTAGAAAAAAATGATCATTATACCCCTATTTAGTAAAATTGTTTAAAACATAAATGTGACAACCATATATTTGATACTTCAGAAGCAAAAATTCATTTCAAAACAGAAGAAAAATTTAGATACACAACTCACTTAATAGTGAGTACCAAGAGTGCAAGAAAAAAAAAGACAAGAAATATTAATTTACATTTAATAAAATGATTAAATTGTTTTTAGCATGCAAACTGTATATGTCTCGTGCCACAAAGTCCTCCAGTGAAACTGTCAAATCCCGAGTTTGAGAAGAGGAGTGAAGGTTTTACCAAGGGTGCAAATTTGTCGGTCACATATGCAAGAACTTAAGAACTGTCAGCATGCATTTAACTCTTCCAAGGGTAAGTATGATATGAAAATTTTGAGAAGAAGAGTGAAGATTTTAGCAAGGTTTTATGGGCCTTTTTTGGTAGCAAGATTTGAGCATCAAATATAGAGGAAAACAAGAATATCGATTTTGAGAAAGATAGAAAAATGTGAATATTAATTTCGGTTAAAAAATAGGAAAGCAATAATATTCTAAAAAATGAAGATTCAACCATTAGCAAACTCACCTTCATCAAACGGCTTGATCTCAGCCTCAACTAGATCAATGAGAATATACCACCGGGCCTGGGCAACCTACAATAGCTCAAGTATCTCAACCTGTTCAATGGCGCAATTCCTATCTGATTGAGAACAGTAAAGCTTTACAAATCGAGCTTGCGATCAATTGGCGAACCAGTGTCAAAAGAGAAAACGAAGTGCTCAAAATAGGTCAAAAGGGGAAAACGAAGAACTCAAATTAGCTAGGGGAAGCTGGTGAAGCACCACGAAGAGATCAACGCTTGTAGAGGGTCCGTGGGGGCTTCACGAGAGGCTAGGGCAGTAGGCAGAAGAGACGATGGAGCTCGAGGTCGGCTTCGCGAGACGCTTGGGTGGAAGAGTTGAGGGTAGAGATGTGGTTTGAGGGGCAAAGCCGATATTATTCCGTCTAGGATGCGGGCTGCGGGGACGACCGTTCCGACGAATTTAGCGTCGTCAGACCGCCACCGCTTCTTTCAAACGGAAAAAAAAAAAAAATTTTGCTGCCTGGTACTGCACTGTACAAAAAAAAGCGACCCCAAACGGAGCTTAAATCACAATATTTTTTCATGCAAAATGAAAAATGACTCTAATAATTAAAAAATAGCATATAAATTGGGTAGAACTTAGAATAGCTAATAAACGCTAAATTATCCGTGTAATGACCATTAGATGAACGTAGATATAGCCCCCAAAGCAGATGATCTATGAAAAATATGAACACCTAGGATCCTGAGTTTTTTGTATGATCGTCTCTCAGAACATCTTCATCCATATCCGGCAGGAGAGGAAATTCCCTACCAATCCATTTGTCAATATCAAAACCATCATTAAAGTGTGAACCAATATCCCACATCTCAGAAAGTCCAATTTCATCACCTGGAACTACAGGATTGATGCAGAAAATATTGTCCCTCACATCATGCTCAGAATTAAAACTACGAACAGCTTCAAAATCTACATCCCAGAATTCTTCCTTGCAACCAATTTCTCCTACAACATTGACAGCTGATGCAAGGTATTCGGTATGGCATTCCTTATCACCTTGAATTTCTCCCACACTTTTACTATTAATTTTGTCAATCTGCAGCACCGGTTGAGCAGAACACTCGCCTAAAGAAAAAATAGATGCCTTGGCCATTTCTTCTGGTGAAGATACATAGAAGTCAGCTGAACCAAGACTAGCATCTTCCCCTGAAATCATTATATTTTTCCACTTGATAGAAGCATTTTGGTTAAAAGATGGTTCTGTCATTTCAAGTGGCTTATTGGAGCTTCCATCCTTTATCATAAGAACAGGACCACGTTCAACAGACATGGCTTGCAAAAGATGATCAGTTTGTTGTGTTTCTGAACTAGATTCCAAATCTTGAAGAGCAAAAATAGAATCCGGCTCGCAAAAGCTTTGCCTATATTTGACAATTTGCCGTGTTCTCGACTTGTTCATACAATCTTCACTAGGCTGCTCGTACTCGAGGGATGCTTTTGTCGACCTCACAGAAGAAATTTCTCTCAGTTTTTTGGACTGTTTAAGCTGCATCAAAAAAACAGGATTTCGGAGCACCTTGACCCAGAAAGCTATCATTTGTTTTTGTCTCAATTCTGCTGATTGCAACCTACGATTCAGATTATCCATCTCCTTAATGGTCACAAGGTGTTCCTGTTTCATTTTCAAAACCTCTTGCATCAGCATATACTTCTCGCTTCTCAGTTTCTGAAGTTCATCTTCAACTCCCAAAAGCTCCATCCCCATTGAAGAACCTAAAAATGGAACTTTAGGCTGGACGCGAGGTGACCTCCGTCTATTTATATTTCTCAGCAGTGTTCTTTTACCACGTAAGAATTCTTCATTGGCAAACTCCAATCGATCACCATCAATCTTGCGGAAACCCTAAAATGTATTTGTTAAGTTAGCAACCGGTATTGGAAAAAACATGAGAGGGTTCTACAAGTAGAAAAGTAGGCAGAAAGGCACCACTGCAAAACAATTAAAATCCACTAAAAACTAAAGATCTTGAAATAAACTGCAATTTGAATACATGCGCACAAATGAATGGCAATGTGTGTAAATATGAAAATTTAGGTGTGAGATATGTAAATACATAAGTATTGTGTGCTATGTATGTAAATGTCCCAATAAAATAATGCAAAATGTAAATACAGAACAATGAAATAACGCAAAATGTGAACACATTGTTCTGTTTGTATACTGACTCGGCACAGCTGGCAGTATTGAAAAAATCGAGCGTTGTCAAGAAATGAGAAAAGGATCATTATCACGCAGTGTTTATAACATGTACATTTAGCCGTTCAAATTAAATAGATTGTAAAAATGGCATGACTTAGCACGGTGAAGCGAGATGGATTAATACCAGTTATAGTCATAAAAACAATGAAAATTTCAGTAAAAACTGGAAGTATGATGACCTTTATAAAGACCGTTTCTAACAAAATGTACGCATTTCAGATAAAATAAAATTTAAAATCTATATTTATCTGCAATGACAACTACATAAACTATTGCCATCAACTCTGCCTAGCGTAGACCAATGATTTTACAAAGCATTGCATTCTGTCATGAACTCATTTGACAACCTTTTAATTGGTTCGCAGCTGTACTATATCATAAAAACTGCGTTTTCAAACTGATTAGAGATTCATATATCTCCAAATGAACAGTAGGGTTCTGTTACAAAACAAGAGAAGCAAAGTAATCATTGCTATGAAAAGGTATGAGAAGTGCCAACTTAAAAGAGGTCATAATTTCATGTAGAGATAAGCAGGTCAGCTAGCACACAAAAATAAAAGTTTTTTTTTTGGCTAATACTATATTGCATAATCAATGGTAACTTACATTTTTTTTAAAAAAGGTAACTGGATATTAGCATGATAAATAGTGACTTTAGTTCATTTGCAAGCCAACTCTGAAAAATTCAAGCTTCAGGAAGGGGGAGAAGAATCTCAAAGCAATGGGAGCTAGTTCTTTTCTTCTTTGATGCCCTGATCCCTAAAAAGGAGTATTTCAATGCTCAAGCAGAGTCATTTAGCTATCTGTTAATCCTAATATCATAAGGAATTGAAATAGGTGAGGTGTTTGATTGCAACAGGTAGTTTAAGTTGTATCATGCTTNTGTGTGTGTGTGTGTGTGTGTGTGTGTGTGTGTGTGTGTGTGTGTGTGTGTGTGTGTGTGTGTGTGTGGCATAGCTAAAGTACCTAGTTATGGTTAAGAAGTAATATGCTGTGTACAAGAAAAGAAAGCCAAACAACAAGTTAAAAAAGGTTAGTTATAACCAAAAGAATAAAATAAAAAAAAGCAAAGTCTTATTAACACAAAAGATATTTAGATAATGAGATTCATTACACAACTGAATACATTCGAGCAATCAAGTTTTTAACATTCTACTTTCTATTCCACCTCTTATTAATATTTTGTCCAGGATCCATTAAATATATGAAAACAAACCAAACAATACACATACTCCCTATCGGCAGGCTTTCAAGCAACATCAATATGATCCCTTGATGTTGCATAATTATAACAAACTAAAATAACTTTTCCCACTCAATGCTTTCTTCATTGGAGCGACAGAGTTCAACCTGACTCTTCAAGAATNAAAGTCCTATGGCTAGACCTAGGCTACTAAAGAAATTTCTAGACCTCAACCAAAAGTGAGGTCAACAGACAGTGCTGATGTTGGCATAGAACTAGAAGAAGAAGCATATGCCCAATCCCCTTAATCTCCTGTTTTAATCCCACAAGCTGACGAGGAATTTTCCCATCGCCCATCCCCTCCGGTTGTAGTCACAGATGTTGAAGAGCAATCTTCCCAGCCCCCCTCCCCTCCTATATCTGCTGGAATCCAACATGCTGAAGACCAATCTGCTCAGCCCCCCTCCCCTCTTGTATCTGCTGGAATCCAACATGCTGAAGAGCAACCCTTACTGTATCTGCTGGAATCTCACATGCCGATGAGCAATCTGCTCAGCCCCCCTCTACTTCTGTTATAACTACTCGTGTTGATGAAGAATCTTCCCAGCCCCCCTCTGCTCCTGTTGGAATACCATACGATGCTGAGGAACCTGTCCAGCCCCCCACCCAGTTGATTACAAGTTTATTGCATAGAGTGAAGGGCTGACACAGTCGTATGAAGAAGGTTGTGAGCTCCCCTTTCACACCCTTTAAATATAAGCGGAGGAAAACAGCAGAGGTTGCTGAGAAGATTTTATCTGCCGATGAAACAAAGACTAATGAGGACAGTACTGGCTCTCTAGAGAAAACACATGTACAAATTTCAGAGATTGTCGAGCAAATACTTGATACTGCAACCTTAGATCAGTCAGTTGCTGCTACTGCTGCCACCCCTGAACTACCTAATATTGCTGCCACCTCTCCAATACCTGAAACATCTTTGTAGTTAGTATTATATGTACCTCTCTCTGCTCACGTAGTGGACGTATCTACAACATCGATATGTCTTACCTAATTTGGATCAATTTCTTATATGTAGTTTATTTCAATTGATTTTGTTGATTGCTTTGTTTATGTGTAGTCCTCAATGACTGAGAGACACGTTGATTTTCCAGGGCGAGCATTGATCTCTGTAGAAATATAAACATGTATTGATCAGTGCTTGTTACAATACCCTGTAAAGTAAGTTGTAATCAATAGGTCGTTCCATCACAAGTTTATTAATGTGATGTTATATATGTATTATTTTTACCCTTCATGAATGACTTTATTGTCCACTTAAGAGATAGTTCAATATATATTGATCGGGGTATGATGAATGATGTACTCTGCAATGGATGGATTGGGAATGACCAAATGAATGCATTAGCCTTAATTCTTCATGGGAGGAAGACCCAAAATCCAACATCATTCCGACGATACATATACGTTTCCTCTTTATGCTATGTATAAAATAAAATAATGATCGTCATAAGATTTTTTATGTAGTCGATGATTATCTTAAAGTGTGTCAATTCATGCAAGCATATCAGAAAATGGAAGGTGGTGACAACTTAAAGTTTGTGCGCCACATTACGAAGGATGCTGTGAAAGATGCTGAGATTATATTGTTTACCATTGTTGAAAACCAGCATTGGATACTGTTGATTGTTGACCTAAAGGATAAGAAATGGTATACGATTTATTACCGAATAAAATGCATAAGGCAGTATGCGAGCGCGTTGTAAGTCATAAACTACATAATATGTCAATATCATATTAAATTTGTCATTCCATAACAGATGTTCCTCCCACCTTTCGTAAATAACAATGTTTGCAGCGGATGCCAGACTATGTTTTGGTACGAGGAGACCCGGATCATAGGGTCTGACAATGGTTAAGGGCGTATCAACTCAAAGTAACAACATTGACTGCGGCATGTTTGTCTGCAAATACATTAAAAAATTCGTTGATGCCAACCCAATAGATTGGAGCAAAGAGCTACGGTGGCAGGATGAAATGATAAGATTTCAGAGTGAATTGGCATATCAAATCTGCAGATGGATCGCCTCTGTTAAAAAAGTTTGAATTGATGTGTGAACTTTATTGTTATAAATTTATTTGCAATCAAACATTCATATGAAATCTGCATTTGGATCTCCTCCATAAAAAAACTGTTGCGTCTTCGGTTGTATTGCAGATGGTTGTATTTAATCTTTTTACAGCTTTGGTTGTATTGCAGTTGGATGAAAATTCTTTTGCAGGTTTCGTTGTATAGATTTATCGTTTCAGTGTAGTTTTACATTTGCAGTATTCATGTTGTTGTAATATATTGTGGTTTTACCTTTGCAGTATTCATACATTTTTTATTTTGTGAAGTATCAGTGTGGTTATATTTTGGTATCTTCACGGTCATCTTCACGTTTTATTGGATACAAAGCTTCTCTCGTAGTTGCATGAAAATTCTTTTGCAGGTTTCGTTGTATAGAATTGTCGTTGCAGTGTGGTTTTACCTCTGCAGTATTCATTTTGTTGTAATATATTGTGTTTTTACCTTTGCAGTATTCATACATTTTTTATTTTGTGGAGTATCTGTATGGTTGTATTTTGGTATCTTCACGATCGTCTTCACATTTTATTGGAATATGTCGCGGTGGTTATATTTCTATGGTGTTGTTCAAGTTTTATTTTTATGTCGTTTTTGACAAGCGATGGTTGTATTATGGTTTCGTCCCGGTCGTGTTCAGGTTGTATTCGTTTAAAGCGTCTGACGATCCGCATAAATAAACCTGTCCTGAGGAAACCGCGGCGGTTGTATTTTGACATTTTTACGGTGTTGTTCGGGTTTTATTCTTCTGCCTCAATTCATGACTGCGCTGGTTTTATTGGAATATGCCGCCAAAGATTCTAATGAAACCAGACGGATTGACAGAAATAAATATGTCATAAGGAAACCGTGGCGGTTGTATTTTGGTATTTTTACGGTGTTGTTCGGGTTTTATTATTCTGCCGTGTCACACGACTGCTGATTTTATTGGAATATGCTGCCAAATATTCCAATGAAACCAGACGGATCGGCAGAATTAATCCTATCTTAAGGAAACCACGGCGGTTGTATTTTGGCATTTTTACGGTGTTGTTCGGGTTTTATTATTCTGCCGTGTCACACGACTGCTGATTTTATTGGAATATGCTGCCAAATATTCCAATGAAACCAGACAGATCAGCAGAATTAATCCTATCTTCAGGAAACCGCGGCGGTTGTATTTTGACATTTTTACGGTGTTGTTCGGGTTTTATTATTCTGCCGTTTCTCACGACTGCACTAGTTTTATTGGAATATGCTGCCAAAGATTTCAATGAAACCAGACAGATCGACAGAAATAAACCCGTCGTAAGGAAACCACGGCAGTTGTATTTTGGCATTTTTATGGTGTTGTTTGGGTTTTATTCTTCTGCCGTGTCTCACGACTGTACTGGTTTTATTGGAATATGCCGCCAAAAATTCCAATGAAACTAGACGGTTCGACAGAAATAAACCTGTCTTAGTATTTTGGTATTTTTACGGTGTTGTTCAGGGTTTTATTATATTGCCGTGTCTCACGACTGCTGGTTTTATTGGAATATGCTTACAAAGAAACCAGACGGATCAGCAGAAATAAACCTATCTTAAGGAAACTGCGGCGGTTGTATTTTGGCATTTTTACGGTGTTGTTCGGGTTTTATACTTCTGCCGTGTCTCACGACTGCGTTGGTTTTATTAGAATATGTCGCCAAAGATTCTAATGAAACCAGACGGATCGGCAGAAATAAACCTATCTTAAGGAAACCGCAATAGTTGTATTTTGGCATTTTTACGGTGTTGTTCGGGTTTTATACTTCTGCCGTGTCTTAGGACTGCACTGGTTTTATTGGAATATGCCGCCAAAGATTCCAATGAAACCAGACAGATTGACAAAAATAAACCTCTCTTAAGGAAACCACGACGGTTGCATTTTGGTAATTTTACGGTGTTGTTCGGGTTTTATTATTCTGTCGTGTCTCACGACTGCTGGTTTTATTGGAATATGTCGCCAAAGATTCCAATGAAACCAGACGGATCGGCAGAAATAAACCTATTTTAAGGAAACCGCGGCGGTTGTATTTTGGTATTTTTACGGTGTTGTTCGGATTTTATTATTTTGCCGTGTCTCACGACTGCTGGTTTTATTGGAATATGCCGCCAAAGATTCCAATAAACTAGGCGGATCGACAGAAATAAACCTGTTCAAGTTTTATTCATGTAAATCGTAGAACGAGCACTGGTATTATAGGAATATGCCGTCATAATAACTCGTAAATAAAAACACAGTACAACAAATATCTGTTTCAACTTAAACAGCAATAATACAACTATTTTAACAATAAGTACTCTATATATTATCATGTATGCCCATCAGTAAGCTCGTATATGCCCCCACTTGTTGTGTTTGAGAAAATTCTTGTACATTGATAATAGTAATGAGTAAATATCATGAAAGAAGTCTAAATCAAGTAGACAAAATTTCAAAAGGATCGATTCCGCAACCTGAGTAAAGTGATCCGTCATTGAAAATAAATCTGGATCGCATTCTGGAATGCTATCATGGCTTGAAACATCATCATTCTCATTTCCTGTATACAATACTACTTGTTAGTGAGTCATCTTTTATATAAAAAAAATACAAAACTTGATACTTTAGGTAACATTTATTTTTGCATCTCTTGTTCTTTTCCCAGTACCCTTTTAGCCTTGCAATGGATATTCCTTTTGGCCGCATCTTGGTGGGATCATTCACATTTTGCTTTTTACTGGGTGTCTTCTTCTTCTTCGATTTTGACTTTTCAGGATGGTCTCATCCACTCATAGCGGCTTCGACATCGATTTTAATTTTGTTAAATCCCTCCAACACTAGCTTCTCTGCAAGTTCATGGCCTCGTGATATGGTGTCGATTTGGTATGCAAATTTATGAATGTGGTTGAGATAGATGAGTCCACTTGCAGAATTTGACAACATTTTTGAAACTTTGCGATTTGCATAACCATAACTGTTATATATGTCCCTTTTCACATTAATAGCACCGAAGTAAAATATATTTATCAGGGATTTTTGTAATATTTTTGTGTTGCAGAACCCTTAGAGCGTGAGCATATAATAAACCCATCATTTCAAATTTTTTACAACTACAAATAATATCAGAATTACCACTGTCCACTTTAACAATCCAGGGCCTGACTCTGTTCTTATTATCGAGAGTTCGGATATGAAATTTTGAATCCGTAGTACTGCAACACTCCACATCTAGCCCACACAAACCATGTAGAAACTGTGCTTCAAAGATTGAGTATAACTTCCTAGTGTAAAGTGTAGAAACCTGTCTCAACACTGAACTGCTTTTAACGGTGGGAGAAATTGCAGACTGCTGGCATTTAAATTCTTCTTCTTTTTTATCTCATTTCCAATCCTTGAGAACATTTTTAAGACCCAAAAAACATTCGGTCAGGGTGCTTTTTGCCTTGGAGACATCATGACAAATCTTATTCGTGGACTCACTTCTTTGCGTTGATAGGATCTCAATTCCAAAAATTTCTTTGTTGAAAGCGGTTGACCACTTATGCCTGATATTATACAATTCATCCAACCAAACATTCTCGTGTAGGTTTCCTTTTTCGATCATTTCACCCCAAGTTTCTTCAAACTCCTCTTCAGAGTCACATTTGCTCAAGCATTTATAAAAAAGATCATTGACTCTCTTGCTACCCACGCCACAATAGACTTTTGAAGATAATTTCTTGTAAATGTGCCATTGACATAATCTATGTCTGGTTTTCGGAAGACACTCTTCAATGGCTTTAGACATTGCTTGGTCCTGGTCAGTGAATATTGTTATCGGAGGCTTGTTATCCATTATACGGATAAAAGCTTTGAATAACCACTTGAATGATTCAATTATTTCATTTGACAAAAAACCAACACCAAATATAACATTCTGTCAGTGGTGATTCACACCGACAATCGGAGCACAACATAAATTGTATTTATTCAGTCTATAACTTGTATCAAATAATATTACATCCCCAAAACAGTCGTAATCAATCGTGGACATCCCGTCGCACAAAAAAAAATTCATCAAACATCCTGCCTCATCAATTTGGAAGTCCCACGCAAACATTGGATCATCCGCTTGTCGGGTAGTGAATAATTGTATGAGAGAATTAGCATCCGCTAATTCAATTTGAACTCTTCTCTCTCTTTGTATGAAATTATATGCATCCCTCTTCATGTAATCAAGATTCTCCACTCCTCCAACCTCATTTGCGAGGAATCTAAATGCATCACTGGTTCTAATCTCTAATTTTGTCATTGTTCTGAGGATATCAGCACTGATATCACATATTTTTCTACTGGAACGCAGTAGATGCTTGTCACCGTCCTCCGCTAACGGATGGTTGTGACTTTCTATGAATTTCTTTACCGACCAGTTGCCATCTAAATCAACGAAGTATCAGATCATTGCTGGAAAACCAGTCCTTGTGTCCGCTCTTTTGAACCTCACAGTGAGAGTCCTTCAACTCTTTCTTGAAACCAACCTTACCACAAACAAAGTCCTTTGTCTTCAGCTTCTTTGAATTCGGCCAGAAACCACTATGTTCCTTTTGACACAGTAAATCCAATATGGTGTGCATATAAACAATACTGTTCATATCTTCATTCTCGTTGTGGACCACTGCATTAAGCAATTTCTCTGTCTCGGGTGACTGCAGATTTAAACATCATAAATACAATGTTACAATACATAAATAACAAGATAATAATACCATAATAATA
>JXCR01014333.1:0-13035 GCA_002079205.1 Phalaenopsis hybrid cultivar | reverse complement strand
GTTATATTAAACTATTAATATATATAAGTATATTTATTAAAAATATAAAATATAGATTATGACTTAAAAAAGTTCATATAAATAGAAAAGAATGCGATACAATTCCTAACTTGAAGGCAAACATCGAAATGAACCTACAAATTTAAATTTCAAACAATTTCGAATAACTTGCTACAATAATTAAAAACTTAAAAATTACCCCCCAAAAAAAATCGGCAAATTAATTTTAATGCTTTAACGAACTGAAGCTAGAGTCACGAGCTTTGCTTCACTTTGCTCGTGAACCACATTTCGAAGAGTGCTTTTAAAAGCACTGATCCATTCAAAAGCACAAGTCCAAATGCCCCAAATCTATTTTCCATTATAATATCTTTAATAAATATTGCATGGTCCTGATGTATTTATTACTCACTTTATACTTCCTAGTTTCGTCATGTCCGTCTTGATTTTATCATTTCCGCCGATCTCCAGTTGACTATTGTTACATTTGTTTTCAAATTTCCTAAGTTGGATTGATGCAACAGAACATGTTTTTAATTTTATAACATTTAAGTTTACATGGTATTCTATTATCACATAATAATCACACGGAATTTCTACAATGAACAAGTTAAACCCTCATCTATAAGTAAAACAGAAGTAATATATTTGCTAATTTTTTTGGCACTATTATCTCAAAAACAAAGGACCTATAACGTATTTAAAATTCTACAAACCTACATGGTTTGAAAATTACAGGTTCCTCAATTCAATTCAGTAATTACCTCATGGCTAGGCGCCAAAACTACAAACATTTAACATAGTTTAAATTAGATTTGTAAGAGTAAATTCAAAGGGAATATAAGGCGGTGTTTGCCTGCTTCACGGATTTATGTTAAATAAGATTCAGTAAATCTGGATGTATCAAATCCATTATTGACGGAGAAAAGCTTAGAGTCATGGCAAAATAAATCCAGTAAATCTATCTGCAAATTGAATTTAGTAATCTCGATTTACGTCGAATAACTTACTGAAAGAGATAATACTCGGTTTAATAGAGCGCAGGATTTAAATTTCACATTTTTTATGTTTGGCTGAATTTATGAAATTTATGGCTAAATCCAGTTAAATTCATGCTGCTAAACAGCTCCCAAGTCGGCCAAATAGAAAAGTCATCAAAATTCATGTTCAACCCAATTAAAAAGCTTAAGACTACAGATTACCTAATATTTTAATACCAATATATATTTTACTTACCTAATGTAGGACTAAACCTAAAGATTTTCATGAGCCTTATCAAGATTATCATAAAATCATAAGCTAATAATATAAAATTTGATTTCCATAGGACCGCCTCAACAAATGATAAAATAGAGTTATCCTACCCTCCCACCTTACAAGCCCAAACATTTTCTCTACCTACTGAATATTGACTATGATGACATTGTTCCGATAAAATAAATCTAAGTCCAATACTTTTCCGTAAATTACATATCCTAAATCCCTTTTTCAATAGTCAATTTAGTTGGGTTTTTCTCAAGATATCAAAAATTTCATCCACGCTTACAAGAGCAGGAATAAATGATGTCAGAAGATATATTGGAACTACTCAAAAAAAATTATCAAAACAGCAATTGTATTCTAAATTTAAAAGATAAGACGTTCAAATGACAAACAATACCATAAGCGTAAACCCCAGGCGATCAACGGGCATGACTGGCCAATCTTCCAACCTAGGAATGTGCGTAATTCCAAATACATACCTGCCACAAAAGCACAATAACACCAAACCAACATTAAAATAGCAAATAACAAAAAATTCATGATATAGACAAACTTTCAGAAGAATTAGATGCAAACCTAAGCTAAGAATGAATTAAAAATATTATCTACAGTGCGGCCACTCCAGAGACGGTTAGAAAACTAGTAATGTAAAAATGACAAACAAAAAAATGCCATAGATGATGCAAACAAAATCAGAGGAAAACAAGTGAGGAAATATTTCCACATGTTAAAAGTGTTAGTGATACCGGAGTTAAACAACGATAAATTATTACTAAAAGGGCAATCGGCAATTATGATTGACACAAAACAACAATAGCAAGTAAAGTGGTGCCGAAGGGGGATGGTTGGTTTGTTGGTTGTTAGGGGTTTGTCGGTGATGATAGAAAAGTGGTAAAAGGGCAGCTGAAAGGATGACTGGTGTGACTGCAGGTACGGGGGAAGAGTAGGGTGGGGGCGGACTACGATGGCGTAGCAACAAGGATGCAGTAGCGGGCTGAACAGTAGGAAACGAGGTAGCAGTTAAAGGTTGGAGGGGTTGTGTCTAAGGGAAGGAAGGGTGCTCAGATGAAAGTGCAGGGAAAGATTTTGTTTTTCAATCAAAGAAAGAGCTAAAGAGAGAGGTGTGAGGTGATAAAGTGAGGGAGAGAATGAAAAAAATAAAGCAAGCTGCAATCGGAGCACCTCCTCACCTTTAGAGAAATCCTAAAAGGGGAACAAGGGGACACAAAGTAAAGGTGGAAGCCCCTCCTATGTGGGTGGCAACCCTATTCCCCTTTCAGTTGAACCCATAGAGCCTCCATGGACAGCTCCCGGTTCAGCCAAGAAATCCCCGCGTCAGTCTACCGAGATTAGGGAAGCATCGACCTCATTCTTCGAATCTTATTTGCCTGTTACTGGTGATGGATCTGGTGTAACCTCTCAAGACTGAACACTCTTCGATTGTTGCCCTAGAAGCTCTTGGATCCCACTAACAACTGCACCGTCTCCCAAAACACTTAAAAAGCTTTCCCCAATTGTGAGCAATCTATCCAAATATTCTGGGAGTTCACTACCGAACTGAAATGGATCTACGTGTCACGTATATACTATTAAATCTTCCCAAAGTAACCCAATGTTGGCCAAATCTGATCTGAAGTGAGGGTAGCCTGAATCTCTCTGAACTATGGTGGTCATGACGGTAAGCTATCAAACAAGATGTCTTGAAACTCTTTCTGTATTGGCTGCCATGTGTATGAAGCTAGCTCTTGTCTCCCAATACCCTGTCATCATAAAAAATGGATCCTCTCTATGTTTCTATGTTGGCAAGAGTACATGTAACCTCAAACTCCATAGAAGGTAAGAAAACAATGTGTTTTTCATCCTTTGTGAATGAGTAGGTTTTCTTGTACCTATCGTGTTGAGTTCTATGATCATAATGCCACTGTTTCCCTAGCAAGATGTAGGAGGCATCCACGGGAACTACATCGCACAAAACCTGATCCTACAATTGGCTCCATATCAAAAACTACATGAGACACATCCTGTCAATATTGACCCTATTCTACTTCAACTACAATAGAGAATACGGCTAGAAATGTCTCTGAAACATGAATATCAGTTTGTCCACCATCTGTGTGGACATCGCATTCTTAATGCTCCCTCCATCAATATGATGTGACTGCATACCCTTTCTTTTTTCATACAACCAGTGCATAATATGTTGTGGTGAAGCTACAACTACTCCCTCGTATCCTCGATCTGTAGGACCTCCTGAACCATCATCATCTTGCCCTCATCTTATGAAAGCTGGCACTGCTCATCCTGTTCTTCAACTGCCTCGTCATCGCTCACTTCCTCCAATATTTTCTGCTCGGTGAAGGACACAACTCAGTTTGTCAGGTAATTAGAAGCAATGTGTCAAAAACCATGACATCCAAAGCATTTCATGATTGAGACTGTAGGTGTGCTACTCTTTTCAAACTTGTTCTCGCTCAAAGTGTCTCTGTATGATTCCTGACCAGCCTTCTCGACTCCCTGAGGCGTGCTCCTCCCGAGGTCTCCCACTATGAGTGGTTCCCTAAGTGGCGGTGGTTGCCTGTTTTGCTTGTATTGCCTCTCGACTCCCACAAATAAGGTTTGCATGTCTCCCAGTGTTCAGTAGGTTAACAGTTGGACAACATTGCCGATGGCGGGCTTCAGGCCCCCCACGTACCTAGTTTTGCAGTGCTTATCTGGCTCCTTCAGCTGACACTTCAATTTAAGTTGTATAAATTATATCGTGTACTCCACTGATAGCTCATTCTATTGTAAGTAGTGGAGCTTCAGGAAAATATTGGTGATAGTGTAGGGGTAGATACTATCACAACATTGCCTTCTTCATTTTCTCCCAATAAGTTATTTTGTATCATTCTCTCTGACTCTCCCTCTTCAGATTCTCCCACAACAAAATGCATTCTTCTTCAGCTTGATGGTGGTGAGTTCCACTCTTCTGTCATAGAGCACCTCTTTATATTGAAAAATCCGCTTAACATTATGTATTCACTCGAGGAAATCAGCTGGAACTGTTCTCCCCTTGAATTTTGGTAAAGCAACTTTTACTCTGATTCTCTGTATCCTCCAACAGACATGTCATTTATGTATCTTCCAACAGATCCTTCATCCATGTATCTTCCAACAGGTTCCTCATATATCGGCCTCCTTTGAGCTCGGTTGATCCTCCTCTCCATTGAAATCACCCCTACGAAAGAGATTCAGATGGTTGGGGATGTGGTTGAGGGCAGAACAATGAGAAGTGGGGTTGCAGCTTAAGTTTGGAGGGGTGGTGTCTAAGGGAAGGAAGAGTGGTCGACTGAAAGTGCAAGGGAAGATGGCAGGGAGGGAAGGGGAAAGGTTTGGAGGATTGAGGTCGAGGATAAATATCCCAGCAAGAGCAAGCAACAATCAAAACACCACTTTAGATAAGTTATAGTCAAAGCACCTTCGGATACAACCCTAGAAAGGATACAGGAGAACGACGACAATTGTCTGAATAGAAACAAAAGCAAAATTAAACCCTAAACCCTATTTCCTAGGGCCGGTCCACTTTATTCCCCTCTCAGCTAAACCGGTATAGCTACCAGAGGCAGCGCCCGGTTCAGCCAGGAAAACCCGGGGTCAATTACTTTGCAAAAAAGCTCCAAAATAACTGCAACCAAACAACAAGATTTTAACAACTCTGTTTCAGATAAGTAAACAATTTTCTTCAATCTATATAGGACTTCAAGAATTTCATTTCTTGACGCCAAGGGACGCCCTCAGATGTATAAAAGGATTTAAACCGAAAGTTTAGAAGATGCTGACTATTATATCATGGATCACCAACGAATCAAATAAGAATAAAATTTTGGGCATTGAGATGGATGGCTAGCAAAAAAGAGCAATTGTTCAGTGTATTAAAAGAGCAGAGCAAGTAAAATCATTAGATTAACCCTTCAAAAAAGCCGCAAGGGTGATTTGTCTTATGTTGAAGGTAACATGCTATGATTTGATGTGATTCCTGATTAATAACTGTTATGTTGCATTAATTAGCTGAAAATTTTGCAAATAGAAGCAGAAAAAATAAGGGAATTTACAAATAAACCACACAATTCCTAAGTATTTACATATCTAACACCTAAAGTTTTGCACTTATATTTATATACCTTGGTGCCATAAGCTTATGCATGAAAAGGTGTATTTCACCTTTAAGAAGTTGGTACTAATGGTATCGTTAATGTGAAATTAAAGATTTTTAGTGCTATATATATGATAGAACGACCATCAAATTGTGTGCCATAGATAAAAGTTTTGCAAAAGCTTGTAAACACATAAATCTTGGTTTCTCTATTATGATGCTTGATCCCACGTGCTATTATTTTGTGGATCATCATAGTTGCTCTGGTTTTACTATTTTTACACAAAAGCTAGGTATTTTCATGATAGAAACCACATTCAGCAAATAAGCAAATAGATAAAAAATATTTTTCAAATGAAACGTAAGGGCATCGGTGTGAGAACGAACCATGAAATTGTTAAGGATCAAGATATAATACTATTTAAAATCCATGGAATGCTCTAAAGAATTAAAATCATAAAAACATTATGCTGGTACTATAATAGAAGCTAAATATATAATATAAAAACTGCACTAAAACAATATTCGCAAGTAATTTTATTGGATAGTATCATACGATGCAAAGTTCAAAAGTGAAAGGCAACTCCTTCAAATTTCAAGTTATAGGTGGAAAAGGTTAAAATTTAAGAGATAATGTCTACGAATAAAAAAAAAATTAAGAAAGCACGCTTCTGAAACATAGAATTTTGTATGATTTCAGCAACAACAATCTACTTTATATCAGCGACAATACACATGATAACAATATCAACACTAAAAAATCCTTCTGCATGGATGTCCTCCAAAAGCTATGTAAAATTAAAAGCTAACCAATAGTAATTAAAAAGGAATTAAAGAAGCCAACCAGAGAACAATATCTGTTTCCTCAAGTGATCTATTCTTCTTAACCCATGTAGCCAATCCCTCATTTATACGCGGATTCTGATTGGGAAATTCTCCTCCAGGGAACGTTTCATCACGGCTATATGATGTAACCCAAAGATTGTGCTTCAAAAAGGCAGCTCTTCTTAGAAATTTTGCCTCTGGGCCAGCTAATGGCAGGCAATTTGAACCAGGTAATAGTTTGTAGCCAGTAAACTGCCCCGTTCGATTCACGGTTCTTGTGTTCCTCACCTAAAACAGAAAAGGAAATATGCAATACAACATTACTATTCACACAATTATGGCAGGTTGGTATACACTATTAAAAAGAGTGTTGCTTCATAAGAGATTCTGACACCAGCGACACCTAAAGATTGTGGGAAAGATTAATAAAGATTGTTAAAGTAAAGAGAAATCAACCGTTTCTATTAGTGTCACCATATGAAAACTCAACTTCATTCTAACATTCTAGTGTTTAATTAAGCAAATTGAGCAAAAAAAGAAAGAAGAGATACAATATTGAGGAAGGTATTGTCAGAGGCTATCAAATTTTGTACCGAGCAATACTCTGCAAGCCTGATCTCTCATCTAAATGCCATCAAAATTCCAAATTAACTCCCATTATTTCTCTCAATAAAATTGATTGATTGGCGGGCCTTCCAGAATGGCATGAAAATTGCCAGGTTTGAGTACTACTTAGGATTTTTATCAATGAGAATCACAGAAAGGCCAAATCAAAAACGGCATCAGAGAAAGAAAAGAGAATAGAAGCACCACATATATCAAAGATATGAAGAGTGAAACTTAACAATATTATGAAGGTAATTGCATGACAATATTAAGCTCCTCCTAAAGATCCTCTTCAAGGCAACAAAAATTCCTACCTCGTTCAGAATTGCCTTTCAATTCAGTCGCTAGAATCAAGTTTTCACAAAAAAGAATCTATGCTTGCATAAAAAAATAGGTTTGATTGTATCACACATAAATACATCGGTTTGGTAGTTCAAAAATATCACGTGAGTGTTCAATTGCCTAAATAGCAATGTTTCGGGTGCAATGTATGTAATTATCCCAAAATTATATGCAAGGAAATCCAGTCATTTTAGGTCAAGACAATCATTTTAAAACCATTAATTTAGGACTCTGAACTCCAGTTCATTTCCTCCCAAGAATTCCACAGTTGCCTAAATGTTCAATCCAAGCATTGACGGCAGCTAAGAATGATCTTGTTTAGAATACTATGGCTTGATTTACACGATGTGTAAAATATGTGAAATTTATGTCCGAATCTTAGAGCTAAAAAAGGGAAAAAATCAAGAATAAACCAGACCATATTTTTAATGAGTCAGCCTTCACTCAGCAGACCAAATTCTTCACTGCGGTTAATACTTCACACAAAATGGAGACATTGAAAAAGAGTAAAACCATAAATCAACCTAAAATAAGAACAAAATGGTTTTATGTTTTCTTACAATCCAATGTCGTGCTGATAGAGGATTACAATCACGCATAGCTTGCAATTCTGTCCTAAGAACTGTTTCTTCTGCATAGAATGCATTATTGTGAACATTATTTTTGCCCGGTTCTTCAACTTTAAGATTCACCTCCACAACCTATGAAATAAAAAAAATACAATAAGAATATTGTCGTTCACAACTTTTTTTAATATTAATATTTTGAGAAGCCAAGAAAAAAGAACTCAATCAAAAACCCATATCATAGCCATGTTCCAAGCCAAGGAAACAATGAGAAAGTACATATCTAGTAAAACATATCCATAATCAATTAATCTGTCTTATTAACAACAAACTTATCAAATAGCAATGAATGGAGTTTTGTACGTAATCATTGAGATAAAGAAATAAATATGCACGAGGGAATCAACTATTGCATTGTAATACTCAAAGCAAACAAAGAGCAGAACACACAAATGACAAGTTGCACTTTATACACAGAAAAATAGATTTGCTCTTCGCATTTCATCATAATTTTCTCTTCATTTCAAAGAGAAACTTGTCAGCGCTCATGCTATGTGCAATATGAAAGAAACGTTGACTAACTAAAGTTATCAAAATCAGTCATTCAGGTGTCTCAAAGGGAAAAATGATGGAAGTCATTAATGGTTACAAGTTTTGTAAGAACAGTTTCGTTTTATTTATCGCTAGTAATTCATCATAAATAGTCAAACTTATTAGTTCATTTCCTCAATGCAACGCATCTGGCTCTATTGTTCACCTTTTCTAGGAAATCACTAACCTGGTTCATCCCTTTGTTTTAGAGAGAGTTGGACAGAAAAGTGGCTTCAAAGTTTACCAAGAAACAAGCAGCATTATGAGTCCATTATCAGCTACATTTTATTCATTAGATTATGGCATGAATTAAATTAGATGGTCGCTTGAGTTTAAAGCAGGGCGTCAGATCAATCATGATCTGAGTTAGAGTTGCTACCTGTAAGAATCACGGTTTTTTCACAATTTGAACGTCAATTTTATTCTGAATCAGGTTTGTTGGTTAGTGATGAAATGAATTAGGATAAACTTCCATATAGATTGATATGCAAATTAAGCAACAAATACAATGATAAAAAGAACATTAGTGTTTGGAATCATCGCTACATTTTTTTAGCAATGCGCATGAACTGAAGAATCGAGAGGCATGGACCTATACCACCTTTCAAATGAGCTTTCTGCTGCTTCCTTGGCCAAATCAAACTTGGCCATTTTATATCAGACTCCAATAAGAAGCTGAATACATGAATTCCAGAATTCATTAATCACTAGATTTGTAGAAAAAACTAATACATATATCGCAGACAGAGAACATCACATAGGATAGAATTGTCGTTAAGGATGAGATGCAAATTACTTAACTAGGAATTCTGAAAACCATAATTAAAGGATCTACTGGAGCTCCTTGAGAAAATTAGCCAATGTTTTTGTTCTCAATAATCATGCTGACCTCCAACTAGAAGATAGAATACATAAAAAGAGTATAGTTCTCCATAAAAAAATGAGAAAAATAAGAAATAGAACTACCAAACAACAAACAAAAATATGTAAAAGGGGTGGCTCAAAGTTCTGTAATCAAGACTCTGGATGAGAAAAAAAAAAGAAAGATGAAATGACAAATAGCTAAAATGAAGTGTAAATAAATGAAACTATGCATATAACAAAGCGAAATAAATAGTTGAAGTCACGTCCAGGTTTAAAATTTAAAATTTATGGGGTTGGTAAAACATGATTCAAGCAGAAAAACAACTATAATACCCTGGGTGATCTACCTGAAAACAAGTGCAAAGTGAAACTATCAATCATCCTATCAGGATCACATGCAATCATTGCTAATTATATTCTAAGAATGATGAATCATGCTCAAATGACTCATAAAATAACTTGTACCTTGAGAAACTGTAAAGGAAAATCCGAAACAGATATTACAAATATAAGTAACACACCTGATTAAAAGTTTCATTCGGTTTGCAATCAACTGCCATGTCCATGCGAGCAACAAAGAAATGTTGATGAACGGGCGCATATAAGCCAGGAGCAATTGTAGTACCATATTTTCTTGATTCACCGGTTAGCAATGCTCCCAAGCTTAGAACTCCAGTTAGCTTTACCTCAGCTTCAATTTTTCCATCCTGCAAAAAACAGTGAATCTCATTTTATATCACATCAAGCATCGTAACAATTCACAATTACTAATCAATATAAATGACATCAATACTTGCACACATTTAAATGTGCACCCATCAAAATGCATTGCATAAATGAATCGAAGCAAATTCTATTATTGAACATTTATATGAATGATTTTTTACAATCCTCATAAAACTTTCATTAAGTTTAATGGAAGGCTTCTTTTGATTTTACTTGGAGGCAATTTGGTCGACAGCGAAAGGAGAGTATAGCATTTCTTTTTAAAAAGTTCTGAAAATCTTAGTGTTAGATTGGAAGAAAAACAAATGAAATGAAAAATTATAATGCATTTGAAGTTCATTTTCTAAATAAATTTCAAATAATTTAGAATTCATTAGATTTGGGCAAATTCTAAATACACTATTTTGTGTAAAGCATTTCCCCGTTGCTCGCCACCCCAGAAGGAGCATGCACGCACAAAACCTCCACAAGATCAACCACAACTCACCAAGGCCATCTCAGGCAAGACCATAACTTCATTAGATTATAGTCACACCCCTCCATCTTCAAGGAAATGACAAGACAAGCATGGGAAGGAAAACTCTAGAAGAGTCATGCATGGCAAGAACCTTCTAGAGTTAAGAAGGTGGAAGAGAAATTTCCACACAGCTCTAGAAACTTCCACTCAATTCTAGAGGTCAAAGGAAGGCAATACTCCATGAAAAACTCAAGGATGAAGCATGGAGAGTTCAAGAAGAACCTAGAAGGATCCAGGATTATGTATTTATGTAGGAATTGTATGAAATACTCTAAAATGTAGGGAATTCTAGAATATTTTCAAGGCTTGGAGGGGACCTATAAATAGAGGTCCCTCCCCTCATTTGTAATCACCTAAACACTCAATCAAAGCTTCCAAGTATTCAAGTGTGAAGTGTTCCTTTCTCTGTACTCTCCTTCTTAAGAGCGATTTGTGCTCACAAGTCCAAGAGTTGTGAGGATTAGGCTGATTTGGTGCTAAAGATGAGCGCTAAAGCCGCACGGGTGACTGGAGTAAAGTTAGTTCGTGATAATTGGTATCAAAGTCTCGGTTCGAAGGAAAGCATCAAAGAGCACGTAATGGAGTCGAAAACCACTAATGTGGATTCATCTCAAGGGCGAGGCCGCCAGAAGCAAAGAGATCCCATTGCACCCAAGCCACATGGGAGGTCCAAGGAGATCATGCATGGCTTTGATTCGCGCCTTGCTCGGATGGAGGAAGTAGAGGATTTTGGCTAAAAGGTTGATGGACTCGAGGAGGAGAACGTCACCATCCATTCAACAATCAGCAGTATGATGCTCAACTTGAGGAGACCTTAATGGGACATATGGCTAAATTGCAGGAGGATTTGTTGGGGAAGTTCCAAGAGGTGCGGAGAGCTTATAAGAAGGAGAAGAGCGACATATGTGCTAGCTTGGAGGAGATGTGTGGAGATATTTTGTTGTGCAAGAGGGCACTAGCGACATCCACAAACCATCCCACTTTCAAAGCCAAGATGATTGAAGTTCCAAAACCTATAAGTTTTGGAGGGGTTCGCAACATGAAAGAAGTAGACAACTTCCTATGGGAACTAGAGCAATGCTTTGGAGCGATATGGATTGCCGATGAAGATGCAAAAATACAATTTGTCTTTTTATCTCTCAAACATTGCTATGCTTGGTGGAGAAGAAGAAAAAGTGATGTAAACAAAGGTTTGTGCTCAATGTCCACTTTCAATGACTTCAAGATAGAGCAAAAGAGGCAGTTATATCCCCGAGAAAGCTGGAGATGAGGTTAGAGCCTGGCTCTGAAGGCTTAAGCATGAGGATTTGATTCGAAACTACATTAAGGAGTTTATAAGCTTGGTTCTTGAAATCCACGATATGTCAGACAAGGATAATCTCTTCAACTTCATGGATGGGCTACAACATTGGTCAAAGTCCGAGCTTAGAAGGCGAGGAGTGTAGGATCTTGGCACTACCATCGCGACTGCTGAAGACTTCACTGATTATTTAAAAGAGTCTAGAAAACCTGAAGATAAGAAGAGTTGTGATGTCAAAGGTGGGGTTGACAAGGGCAAACACAAGGAGGAGAAACGTCGCAAATCAACCCCAACAAAGGCAAGGAACGAGGGGAAGACTAACAACAAGTCATATCAAAACCGTTGTTTTCTTTGTGAAGGACCTCATTGGGCAAGGGATTGCCCTTAGAAGAAAGCCCTCATCTCTCTCCTTGCAAGCCATAAGGAGGAAGAAGAAAGTGATAGGCAAAATGACATGGAGGCACATGAGGGGTCTCTTAAACTGCTGAATGGGATGCAAGCTCCGACAAAACCCCAAGGGAAAGGGTTACTCTTTGTGGAGATAGCAATAGGAGGGAAAACCACCAGGGCCATGGTGGATACGGGTGCTTCCCCCAACTTTATCTCCAACGAGGATGCAAAAAGGTTGGGGTTGCAGATGACTAAAAGAGAGGGCTCCATTAAAGTCGTCAACTCAGCAGAGATGTCAATCGATGGAATAGCTAAGGGAGTCAAGACCAGCATTGGGCCATGATCAGATACTCTAGACTTCTCTATCATTCCTTTGGATGATTACAAAGTTATTCTAGGAATGAACTTCTTGGAGCAAGCACAAAATATTCTCAATGTCATTCGCCAATTGCCTGTGCATCGCGGAAGGGGGTCAAGCTTGCTCAGTACCGATAATAAGGCTAAACAAGCAAGAATCCAAAACACTATAAGCAATCTAGCTCAATGATGACATCGCACAGGACAAGAGGGACAACTTGGTTGGAGGTAAGGGATAAGCCGCCAGCCAGGAAGACTTGTTGCATGACACCTCTCTCCCATAAAACCAAGAAGAAACCAAAATTTGTCAAGTCTGAGGGCAAACCAAGGAGGCAGTTTCGAAGGTGTGGGGTAAGCTGCAATGAGGGCATTGCGGGTTTCAGTGGAGGAGAGTGTGATGCCCTGCCATATTCAAGAAAATAGCAAAACAAACATGAGAAGAAAAACTCTAGAAGAGGCATGCATGACAAGAACCTTCTAGAGTTAAGGTGGAAGAGAAAGTTCCACACAACTCTAGAAACTTCTACCCAATTCTAGAGGTCAAAGGAAGGCAATA